>JACSZP010015758.1:0-10044 GCA_016161895.1 Pinna nobilis | reverse complement strand
TAGAGTGGTGGTACCACCACGCTATATGGGCCTGGGGAGAACACTGACTACCATATTAATTTGATAAAGTGTACATGTACACTAACTTGATTGCAATGGTGATGACACTTCGGATAAGAAAAGCTAAAAGTGAGCTAAAAACACAAGTGCCATACCACGGTGGAAGCTGACACTTTCAATAACCCTCATCGTCAATGCTTGCAAGTGCAAAGCACAGGTTATATTTGTATCCCTTCACTGGTATTAAAGTGATATTTCCATTAAAGTGAACATTTCTTGAGTTGGTGCTTTACTTCTTAAAATATCAACAACACCAATTAATGCTACAGTCATATACAGACGGGTCAAAACCTGATTTGATCTCAGGGAAATGAGCCGTATTAGTCCCTGGATGGATGGTAATTACCGTGTACATAGCCTGCTGTATGCGGATTTAAAAGTTGACCACAGGGATATGAAAAGGACAATTACAGGTCGGTAGGGTCGTTGCGGGTCGACAAGGGTCGTTTTTTTATGTAGGTTAATGGAGGTCAATGCGGTTTGAACCGGGTCAATACGGATATCAATAAGGAATTGAAATCTGTGCAAAAACTTAGAACATGTCCAAAATTTTTCTCTGCTATATCATAGCCCTGGATACATGTGTCATTAGGATTGACATGGGTTACAATGCGGGTCTATAAGAGTGGAACCAATCTAGTTTTAATTCCCTATGGAACTGATTTGAAATCCGGCCGTGTGGAGCTGTATGGGCCTACTCTGTTTTTTTAAACAACAATGATTAAGTTGTTGTATTTCAAAATTCCGTGAATGTTATTACATCAACTGCACTAGACAGACAGCAGAGCTTAGCGACAAAGCTATTCAAAAGCTGTTTGGGGTACTTAACTTGTTTTTCAAGAACAATTACACCGTTATGTGCTCTATTAGTCTATACTTGAACAGTTTGGGGAAAACAGGGTATTGTTGTAACCTGGACCGTGAATCGAACCCAGGACCCGCAGCTTGCTAGACGAGCGTTCTAACCATTGAGCCAAAAGTCTGGACGTTAGGCTCAAGGGCCTAACACTGTCTAGATTTACTACATTCCTCCCCATCTTAATTTTGAGGTCTTTATTTCCGGTCGATCTCCACCGACCTCTTGTAATTCCTAATACGACTTACGGTACCTATCACTCAGTATCCCGGATACCCAAGTGATCCATGCTTTTACTTTTAGGGCAAGGACATCATCATCACATAAGGCGGTAAAATTGGTTTTCCAGCGATGCCATTGTTGTGACCCGGACCAGGAATCGAACCCGGGACCCGCAGCTTGCTAGACGAGCGTTCTAACCATTGAGCCAAAAGTCTGGACGTTAGGCTCAAGGGCCTAACACTGTCTAGATTTACTACAGTATAGCTTTGATTAAGTTTGAAAGTTTGCAACATTTACACAGATTGTCAGTACTAGAATAGAAGCGTGTGTGGAGTTTATGAATTTCCTTTTATGCATGAGGCGGTTTTATTTCAGAATACTTTACTGACCAATACAATCTAACAGACAGAAACACAAACGTGCAAGAAAGGAGAAAGTTTCTCGGAGTCAGAAACCCGAAATTCACAACCAGACAAACGAATCAATTTACAAAACTTTTATATCACACAGTGATATAAGACGTTATTATATCAAGGCTTAAAAAGGTGATGGAATGTATATCTCACAAAAAGACAGCATCAGTACCTAGGATTTAAAACCTGAATTCAGAGAACCCATGATTGTTTTGACAGTTTGTAAGGTTACACGTTGGTCATCGTCAGCCATCTTGAAACAGAAAATCTCAAACCAAAATAACTGTTTTCGATCATCGTCGTATATTGATGAAAAGTCAATGTAAATTATATAAAAGTGGTTTGGAATTATTTTCTTTGTTAATTATTTCTAGTTAGGTATCAAAAATGTTTATTTAACTATTTTTACCGCGTATTCTTTTGGTTTAGAGATTAACAAGGATGTAGCGGAAATACAACTCATTTCCGTAAACATCGTTCAAAATCATACACGTGAGAAATGGCTTTAGCTGTGAAGTTGCCTCAAAAGAAATACTACAGACAGAGGGCACATTCCAACCCAATGTCTGACCACAGTGTTGATTAGTAAGATACAATTGTAACAAAATGACCAGTGTTTTCCTGTCCCTCAGGTGAAATACAGTAGCCTAACATCTGGGCTATTCTTTATTTGGAGTTCTGGGCAATCCAAATGTGAACATCAACAGCCCCTTTGTTAGGCCTAACAGCTAATTTAAAAAATGGCCCAGATCAGACTTGTCGGACTTATATAGAACCAGTTTTGGGACACCAACGAACCAAATAGTAGGCCATAGCAGGCCTTGACTTTTACTTTTAATGACACTTGCCCGGTTGGGCCAGTGGCTCTCAAAATCTACTTGCCCAGACTCAAAATATGCTGGTCCCAATTTTGCTTAAAATAAAAAAAAAAGCAATGGATTTGAGCCACGGAACTCAGGCTTACTGTCAAATATTCTTGGAAAGATTTATGACATTCATTCGTGCCATACATAATTACATTTATTTACTACAGCTGTATTAATTGCTTGATTTGTTTTATTTTGTCCACCAGTGCGTGCTTTACTAGTGACGTGTTTCAAAGGGAGATAAATGTGATTGAACAAATGCGGGTGGTCTCATACTGATTACTTGTTCGATCCAAATGTTAATTACTTTATTTCTTTTCACCGAAATATCCTATTCACACATATCTGAAGCCATAATGATTTGCTATCAATATATACCCATGACTTTACTACATGTGTACTGCAATAACGTTTAGGTATATATCGGTATAAATAAGCGATTCGAAACTACTCAGATCCAACATGTTAATGGAACGAAACCATCCAATACCGTCACACGGAATTCATCATTTGTGCATTTACATAAATTCTGAACAAAATTCATTGCTTGTTCCTTGCGAGGTACATACGTAGCCTACCGGCGATGATATGATGATATTAAAGTTTGATCAGTTTGGTGGCAACCATGATTTAACTTTTAATTTTGTCAGTTGATGCAAATAAAGAAATTCTGTTTAATGAGAAGATATACAACTTGATAAAAAAATCACTGGTAACACTGGGCAAGTGTCAGTCAGAACGTACTTGCCCGAGATTTGCGTTTACTGGCCTCGGGCCATCGAGCAACAGTTAACGTCGAGCCCTGCCATAGGCATAGCCATAATATCATATTTATGTATGTGATATGGTCTGTGGAGAGGAATATTTAAATGATTAGATCTTATTAATGAACAGTTACTTTGAAAGAATTTCTACATACCGTAGTCGGTTTCTCAAGACAGGTGATCTCTCACTTTTTGAGTGATGACAGTGGTCTCTCAAGACAAAATTCAAGTTTTATTGACATAAAAATCCATCAATAAAGATAATACAGCCTTTAGAAATAAAAAGCTTTTTGTTTGATGACAGTATAAAAATGAAATACTGTAGTTCAAATACACATGTACCTTTGTCACACTAGTTATGTCCGGTGGCAAAAGTGGTGTAAAACACTAAAAACCAACAAGCAAAACATTGCGCACTTGGTCTACATGTATCTAATGGTTAGAGAACACTTTCATCAAATTTGTCTTCAAGCCTTTACTCTATCTTTCTATATTTACTTGATCACTGCATTATCTATTTTCAGTCCTGTCAACCCAGATAGAATGGACTGGTCCGAATACTATCCTCATTACTTCAAACAAGAGGTAGAGGAGGCAGAGGAACACAATCCTCACAGGGTGGAGTTTGCTGACATAGGTTGTGGATATGGTGGATTACTTGGTATGATTCACTTGTTTATTTTAGTTTATTTAACACCGTTGGATTTTAAGGTTTTTGGTCCATCTAGATGTTTCTCTGTCTTTCTGTTAGCAACAAAAACTTGGAATAATTATTTTCCAATTTTGCTTTCATATACAAATACTGGTTTGGTTTCAATTTGACTACATGTATGTTGAATTCCTAGTTAGATAATATTCAATTTGTATCGGAGGTACAAATATGTACATTTGATCAAAATGATGTACCTGTAATTTGTAATTTTAAATTCCACAAAAGTGAGAGCAAGTATCTCAGAAGTCCTGAATTCTTCTTTTAAAAATTTCCTTGAAACAATTTTTTTTACCAAAACCCCTTAACACTGACTATTGACTTTCTTTTGACATATGTAACACAGCTGATGCACAAGGACATTGTCATTGATGCATCCTAACCACAATTCTTTTCAAGCACAGATCTGCTTAATATTACATTCACTTTGGAATTATACAGCTGAAAGAAGAATAAGTAAAAACTACAATATACTTTTAGCTTTCTAGTATATTCTGATTCTACACAGAGATTGATTTTAATTTATTTAATCCACTACCAGTAATGTTTTCAGTTTGTATTGTAAAGTGATTTGGAATGAATTTGATGTATGTGAAAATGAAACATTATTTTAAAGTTCTTTAGTAGGCAGTCAGTTCAATCATATGGTACTGTATGTACATTGAAACCTGCAAAAAGAACAATTGTGAAGTCAGTCTAAGTATGATGTATTTTTGCACTTTAAAGATTATCATATTATGTCACAAATATTAACAATTTTTCTTCTATTGTAGTGGAGTTATCTCCCTTATTCCCAGACACACTGATGTTAGGAATGGAGATTCGAGTTAAGGTGTCAGATTACGTGAAGGATAGAGTCATGGCCCTCAGAACTCAAAACCCAGGAAAATATCAAAACATAGCTTGTATCAGAACTAATGCCATGAAATTTTTGCCCAATTTCTTCCACAAAGGGCAGGTAAGCTCTCACATACAGTTGAACCTGTCTTAACAAACCTTCCCTACAGCCATGGAACTGTGGTTCTTTCATAAAAAATGGTCTCTTAAGACAGGTTACATTACACCAGTATATAATGCATTCAAAGAACAAGGTACTGGTAAATGAGGGGCCTTAGTGGCCGAATGAATAAAGCTCTAAAACACTCAGTCTCTCATCTCTTTTCAGCACAGGCTCGAGGCATGCTGGAATCTAAACTGATTATGTGACTTGCAGATGGTCGGTGGTTTCTTTCCAGGTACATATGTAACTGGGCTCTCTCCTCCATCAATAAAAACTGGCTGCCGCCATATGATTGTCAAGTATGGCGTAAAGCATAAAACAAACAAACAAAACATAGTAATTGACAACATGATAGCATGTTAGTCTTCTGACTGTGCGGCCATAAGTTTGGCATAAGCAGTTGTCTTTTCCTCTTTCAGAAAGAGACAAACAGTAGGACCCGTGGTCCTATATATTGTTATATATCGACATATGTAAGACTCATCACTGCTCGATGGCCTCATGTGCCTTGAGTATAGACCAAAATTTGTAGCCCTTCCCTGAGATGCATTGACATCTCTATAAAAGTAAAAGATTCTTAAGTGAGAACTTATACAGCAATAAAGTAAATTATTATTATTATTGTTATTGCGTTGTTGTTTAACATCCCACTCAAGAATATTTCACTCATATGGAGACGTCACCGTGTGCCGGTGAAGGGCGACAAATTTTGCCTGTGCTCGGCACTGCTGGCTGTATAGCAGGGAGGGTTCTTTAACGTGCCAACACCTACTGCAACACGGGACCTCGGTTTTTACTGTCTCATCCAAAAGACAGGGACGGCCAGCCGCGGATTGGCGCTGCGGGAATCGAACCCCGGCTGGAAGTCGAACACGCTAACCACTCGGCCACGGAGGCCCCAATAAAGTAAATAAAATATATCTCAGATTTGCTGACTTTAGCCTGCTAGAGCTTGAGATTAAATTTATACTGCATGCCAGGTTCACACCACACATCATAGCTTTAGCAAAATGCTAAAAATTGGCTCAAAAATATTGTTTTGGGATAATGCTCTTGCTCAAATGTTGCCACTGATTAATTTGTATTAAAACTGGAGGAAATCGTTTCAGTAGAAATATATTGGTGAAACCCTGATAACATCTGATCTCTTCCCTGCCTACTTCAGGTAAATATATTTTTGTGCCCTAAAATTTTATGCAGCTCAAACAAATCCTATTTGGCCATTTTCTGTTTTTGCTCAAAATTCTAAAATCGTGTGGACCCTGATATGTTTAATATTGGAGAGAAAGAGATAGATGTAATATTGTGTACAAGGTTGATCAAAGTAAGCCACTTTAATGCTTTGATTTATCTCCTGTATGCTTGTTGTTTTTTTTTCTTTTCAGTTGACAAAGATGTTCTTCCTGTTTCCAGATCCTCATTTCAAAAAGACAAAACACAAATGGCGGATCATAAGCCAGACCTTACTAGCAGAGTATGCATATGTACTAAAAATAGGGGTGAGTTTATACTGTTGTATACAGAAGATACTTGGCATGGTATAGCTAAATATGCAAAGGTGTAATGGCTCATCACAAGTTACATGTGCTTGGAGGTTTAACTGGACCTGAGTTATGTTGTTTAGTGTTGTCAAAGAAGAATATTGAGATACAGTGAGACCCACTTATATTGAACTCAGATAAACTGAAATTCTGCTTAAATTGAAAAGATTTTCATTCCACAGTTAAATCACTTTGTTACAATTTTAGCCTGTATATTTTTGAAAACCTTGTTTATTTGAAAGAAGAAGGCATTCCCTTTGGTTTCAATATATCTGGGTTCTACTGTAGTGAGAAGTGTTTGATAGTGGTATAAGTCCCTTACAGCACAAGTCCAAAAGCCATAACTCTGGTGAAATCTTTTTCACCAGATTCACAGGGCGGACAGACATCCTAAATACAGGGTTCACTGTAAGTGTAACAAGGACATAAGATTATAGCCTAAAATGTCAATTAAGTATTGATCATTTAAATAAAGGGAATAAGGACAACTGTACATATGTATTTAGAAACTTCTTTCTTGTTGTTCATTGTGTAGGAACTGTCTTTGCTGACTTGTCATAAGTACAGAAAATGTTGACTTCCTTTACAATCTCTCAGTCATGAGTTGGCATCTAGAGTTGATTAAAGGAAAATAAAGTGTCCATAAATGTACTTGAGAAAAGACCTCTTGCCTTTTAAAGTTAAGATGGTACTCTTTCTCACATACCGGTAGTTATACTAGACTGAAATGAGGCAGGGGCTACTAACCAAAAGGTGAATCTGGTTTCCTTTGTACCCCACTGTCATAGGAGGGTATTTATCTTTAATATCAGAGAAAAGTGACAGATATTCTAATTTTAAAAAAAAAACTCTTTTCGAGAGACCACAGCATAAGTCATGCAGGACAACCAAATAACTTTTTTATTTTCATTATTTGCTGATCATTGAAATAAGGTTGTCCAAAATCTGTTTACAAGGATCAGCAGCCTTTTTTTTTTTTTTTTGGAAAGAATCTTAAGCATGATAATGATTGTAATTCATGAATGTGGGAAATTTCAGTATTGGTTAATTAACAAATTATGTAAATAAACAGTAATAATCTGATTTGATCACAACTGACTGGTTTTATCATATAATTTACAAAATATGATAAATTGAAAAAGTCCTTACTTAAAATTACGAGTAGGCCTACAGTGGAGTTGGTCTATAATGAAGTCAAAGGGGATTGACTTTTTACTTTGTTACAGGCATCCTTCGTTTTATACATTGCAGCCATAATTTTTTTCTGCTATCAGACACAAATCATAGCCAATCATTTATAAATGGTTCATGAATTATTCGACCTAAAGAATTTTAGTGCAATATATTGTCACTGTGCACACAATTGTAATAACATTATACAAATATGGCCAAAATACATGAAGCTCATGTGGATATTTCATCTTATGTTTTAAGTTTGTCACAGTTTTCGGTTGGTTCGCTATAACGCTGCAAAAGTACGCCTTATTGTGAATCAAGGGACTAAATTTTCAATTCATAATAAGTCTACCGTAATTTCGTAATATCACTTTTCGCTATAAACATCACAATTTACTATGGATAAATAGCAATTTTTACGGATATTTTTTTGTTTCATTATAGCCCTGTATTTGCTTAATGCTGATCCGTTAAAGACCAACTCTATTGTAATTTTAATCGTAAAATATTTGTGAAAAGGGTCCCAGATCATTAGACCCAAACAAAATGTTTATATGTACTACCACTAAGATCCAATCATTGTCACATTATAGGGCATTGTTTACACTATAACAGATGTGAAGGATCTTCATGACTGGATGGTCAGCCATTTTGAACAATTTCCACTCTTTGAAAGAATACCAGAAAACAAGTTGGTAAGTTTTGATGGCTTTTAATCAGATGAGAAAATGTCATTGTGCAACAGGACTTGAAACTTAAATATAAGGGACGACATCAATAGAATTGTGAATTATCAGTAAGTTGCAAAAGATAATTTGACAATAAAACTTCAAGCTTCAAATGTAACTTTATCATTTCATGAAAAGAAAAAGTCTGAAAACAAAGGTCAAACCTGCAATTAATTTCATTAAGTTTAGATTTTTCTCCTAAGGTCTCAAAATTTTAAATTTTGTTTCATTTTACAGAATGATGATCTAGTGGTGGATAAGTTATATAACAGTACAGAGGAAGGTCAAAAGGTTACGCGAAACAAGGGAGACAAATTCTTGGCAGTTTTCCGCAGAGTTGAAGACCCATATCTCAATAATCCAGACTTTCAATACCAAGCCTCTTGATAAATTGCATTTTTGCTATCATTAAATTTCCTTTAGGTATTTCAGCGTTGCTCTCTCTGTATATCATGATTGTTTCTCAATAATCTTAGCAATCAACATGACCTCGTTATATTCCAGATGCTTCCACTGTCTCCATGATCGCCTTAAAGTTAAGGCTTTACACAATATTTCCTCATTGATTGCAAGAGCCAATCTCTAAGAACACCCAAAAACAGCAGGATAACCCATCATTCTCTTTGTTTCTCTGTATTTAATGGTGACTTTGATTGGTCGCAACTTATATCAGAGTAATCATTATAGATCTCTGTGATCCTGAATGGTCTGAATACAACCACCCCTCCAACTCTCCATTGCAAATTCCTTTTTCTTTGTGTAAGCAAATATTGATCTCTTTAGCATTAGCACAGAAGGGGGCCTTGTCAAAGCTTTTGGAGACTGCTGTGAGATCAGACAAAATACAAGAGGCCCATTGGGCCACATCGCTCACCTGAACATTTCACAGAGATGCAGAAATTTTGGATTTACAATGTGTCACTATTGAACGGTATGGACAAAGACAAACCTGCTAATTTTTTTACCCCTATTGTGACCCCAACTTGACCCCAGAGGCCAGCATTTGTATAAACTGGAAGCTACGCTAAATAATAATGCTACAATATTAATTTGATAAATTGTACACCTGTTGTCCTTGATTTTCCTATATAAACCTATGTTAAACTTTTGGCCCCTATTGGGGCCCCATCTTGACCCGGCAGCTACCATATGCACAAACTTGAATCTATACTATATAATGATACTTACATATTAATTTGATAAGTTTTAAACAAACAGTTCTTGAGATGAAATTTTTAAAGATATTTTCCTATATAAACCTTTGTTAAACATTTGGCCCCTATTGTGGCCCCATCTTGACCCTGGCAACTGCCATTTAAATAAACTTGAATCTTTACTATATAAAGATGCTCCTGTATTAATTTGATAAACTGTACACCAACTGTTCTTGGGAAGAAGATTTTTAAAGATATTTTCCTATATAAACGTATGTTAAACTATGGGACCCTAATGTGGCCCGATCTTGACCCCGACAGCCACCATATGAACAAACCTGAATCTAAACTATATCAGGATGTTCCCATATTAATTTGATAAATTTTACACCTGCTGTTCTTGAGAAGAAAATTTTTAAAGATATTTTCCTATATAAACCTATGTTAAACTTTGGGCCCCTATTGTGGCCCCATCTTGACCCTGGGGGCCACCATTTGAACAAACTTGAATCTACACCATATAATGATGCTCCCATATCAATTTGATTCATTGTA
>JACSZP010015752.1:0-17364 GCA_016161895.1 Pinna nobilis | reverse complement strand
CAATGATGAAGTCTGGTCTGAATTTACCCTTGACCTCAAATCCCAAGGTGACAAGCCACAAGTGGCATAAGTTCAAGTTCATCTACGACAACAAGAGCCTCTCTGAGGCACATCATACGCCCGTCGCAAGTTTTGTTACAGGGAAAATGACAAAAAATGAAAACAACGAATTTGTGTGGCCCGAAGGTTATGGTGATTATAGTGTGACATACAAGTGCTTGGAATATTACAGTTAAAAAAAGTAAAAAAGTTTTTTGCACTGCACCTTGTGATGGTCTTGATGTGTTTGAAGTTTCATGAATCTATCATGCACAGTTTCAGAGTTATGCTCTGGACAAAAAAAGTTAAGGGACAGACGGAGGGACGGACAACGCCATACCATAATACGTCCTATCATTCGACGGGTGTATAACAATGGTATTCATATAATGGCTTCACAGCTGCACTTTCTACGTCAGTTATCAGCGATGCCTTTCAAGTGTTAAGTCAGAAATGTTTTATAATAGCAAAATATGAAGAAGGGTAAAGAGCAATATGACCCTCGAATGTGAAGGAAGTTATCAACATTTACCTCTAGAGCTTTATCTTTCTGCCTCAGTTTTTCCTGCATGCTTTTCAACCAATCATCTTTCCATAACTGTTCACCCTACAGTGCAATAAACAAAATTACACAAATTTGTTGATGCTGTTTTTTACTGTTGTTGTTTAACGTCCCACTTAGGAATCTTTCACTAACAGCTACTGCTTTCACTACTGGAGAAGTCTACGTGCTAAGATAGGGTTAGAAATTGATTACGTTTTTTCTTCTTGTGCTAATCCACATCATTAATCAACAGTTTAACTTGTCTACTCCACTGATAGGTACACTGCCCTAGTTTCTGTCCCAGTGATATATTTCTGCTCTAGTCTGTCACACACAAGTGGTACACTAACCTAGGTCAGGCACCATAAAATTTAAAGTTTACTTAAGTCTGAATTTTTTCTAAATCCTAGCAAATACAGGCATTGAGAAAACTCTCAGACTTAAGAAAATTAATGTTTTAAGGTGCACAGCATTGTTTCAACTCCACGTTGTAACACAAGACTGGTAAACTAACCTAGTTCAGCTTCATCTTGTAACACTTGACTGGTACACTAACCTAGTTTCAGCTTCACTTTGTAACACTTGACTGGTAAACTAACTTAGTTTCAGCTTCATCTTGTAACACAAGACTGGTACACTAACCTAGTTACAGCTTCACCTTGTAACACTTGACTGGTACACTAACATAGTTTTAGCTTAACCTTGTTACACATGACTGGTACACTAACCTAGTTTTAGCTTAACCTTGTTACAATTGACTAGTACACTTACTTGGGTATCTGGTTTGAATATCTCCATGCACTGTTCCATCTGTCTCTCTTTGTCTTTTATCACATCTTCCTGTTGCTGTATTACCCTTTCTTTACTCTCAAGCTGTGTTTTCAGGTCATCAATTTTGGCCTTAAATGTGATAAAAATAGTTTCGAAAATAAGCAAAGTGATACTTAAGCTTTTGTGTCAAAATAAAATCAAACATGAGAAACCAGAACAGAGTGACCTCCCCCTGTTCCTCTTACCATTCAAGCAAAAAAATCTTTTCAAGATGTCTTTTCTTCCATAGTCAAATTTCTGCAATTGTGACAATATTTGTAACATATCGGGGCTTTTTTCGCCCAATTTTATAGCCAATAATGGGTTGTGTTCCCAATGGCAAATCATATCTTTTTCCTCACAATTTTCAACCAAAAATTCTGAATCATAAAGATGAAAATGAAATTCAATCAATGTGTTGCCAAATAGCAAAAATTTAGTTTGCTGGTAGATTGGTATTGTAATTTTCATCATAAACAAACAAAATAAGTGGTACATAGGTATCTTCTTTTTATATTTACAAGTTGTGCACATTTCATTATAACATGGAAAAAATCCAATTTGTTGTCAAAATGCAGCAAAATTCCCAATTCCAGCGCTGTGGGCCACGTTTCCAAAATAGTGAGAAAAAGCCTTGCAAATCAAAATCCTGTGCATGTGCAGGCTATCTGTACCTATATCTGGACGGACAAAAGAAAGGACATCAGCAAATCTGTCCTGTGCTCAGCACTAACAGTCATTGAGCAATGAGGGTTCTTTAGCATGCCAACACCTACTGTGACCTTGGATCTTGGTTTTTACTGTCTCATCCAAAGGACAGGAAATGACCTATGACCTATGACAGCAGGTCTGTTCCCTTACCTTTAACTCTTGTAGCTTACAATTACTTGATGCTTTGCTCCTTTCTTTATTCAATTCTTCCTGGAGTTCCTGCAATTACATTACAGCAGTTATAAAAATCTCTTTTATATTCAATTCCAAAACTAACCACCATCAATTCTCCTGACCTCATCACACTGCTTATAACGAAAAAGAATAACATGAATACATATTAGGATGGACATGAGCCGACTGCGCTCGTATTTAATATTAAATGCACCATGTCATACATTGAATCAACTACATAATACAAGGATCGATGATCATGATATTGTACAGTTCTGGACATTTATATTATTCCAGAAGATAAGATCGTCACTGTCAAAGTTCACTTCATATTCCACCACAAATGAATAGTATGCACTGAGAATAACAAACAATCTGACCATAGTTATCATAAATGTGTAGGCCTACATAATCAGGACAAAAAAACCATCAGAAAAATACATGTCACAGAGTTCACCAAATAAAAATATGACTGAATAAACTAAAAAATTAAGTTGTTTTCTCGACGAGCGCTGTCTGGTCGAATGACAAAATACACGCACGATTTCACGCATCTGAAAAAACGGCGCTAAAAACAGCGCAACCTAGCAGTAAGAACAAATCAGGAGAAATTAATTTGACTCTAATTCGTTCTACTCAAACGAATCAAATTACATTTATACTGACATTAATGCAGATTATAGGATTTGACAAGTTTTATGATACTGTTGCAACTTTTTTCTGACACACCTGTTTTTTACCTGTCCATTAACCAGCAAATGAGAAAACCTTACCTACAGTTGGTTGGTTGAATTGATATTTAAGGTCCAACTCAAGAATCTTTCACTTAAATTGAGATGTCACCAGGTGACAAATTTTTTATTTGTTTGACACTGAATGCCGTAGAGCAAAGAGAGCTCTTTGACATGCCAACATCTACTGTGACATGGGACCTTGATTTTCACCGTCTCATCTAAAAGACAGGGACAGGTAAGTGCAGAGTGGCTCTGGCTCAAATCCCGGATCTTACAATCAAGAGTCACACATGCTAACCACTGGACCACAGTGGTCAAACTTACCCACAGTATCTTATTACTGGGATATCCTTAAATACTTATTAGTTTGCTGTAATGCAACTCACGATTTTTTTTTTAAGTCCTTTTTAAAAAAAAAACTGTATACATTATAAACACACATGTATGATAAAAGCAGGGGAAATAATGGATGACAGATGAAAAAAAAATCCCTGAATGGCAATAAAAAATTTTGAGTCAAAGAGTTTTGAGTGAGTAGGTCAAATTATAGTTTGCAAACCAACAAACTTTTATGAATAGCCTTGCATGCACGTACCTTTCAATACCTTCTTTCTTAACTGCACACCTCACTAACTTATCTGCAGAACACCTGCACAGTGCACTAATTCACCTGTCTCTTTACCTGTCCTCTCTCTGTACTCATTATCTTACCTGTACAGCCTCCTCACTCTGCTTCAGTGCATTTTCTGCTTTTTCCAATAGTTCCTTGAATCCTTCCAGCTCTCCTTCTTTTTTGCCCAAAGACTTCAGCAAATTCTGTGAGTAGAAACAGTAAGCATTAGAAAGATCATAAAAACTATGCAAAACTTTCACAATCAGAACACTATAGCACCTGTCTTCAAACCAACAAGAAGGATAACAGATCTTTAGATATCACTTGACTTGAAAGACTACATTTTCATGGCTGTAAGGGGAGGTCTGTTAAGCCATGTTTTACTGTAGACGTTACTGTGTTCATCAGTATACATACAGACAGGAGGCAGCTAGCTTTTAAAAGTCCTCCAGACAAGACAGCAAAAATCCAGGTCCCATTTGACAGCAAGTTTATGCCCATTAAGGATCTCAGATAGCTCAAAGTCCTAAAGAACCAAGCATAGGCTCCTGTGGGCATTTGGTGTCATCTCCATACCAGTGAAAGATTTTTTAGTATGGCGTTAAAAAAACAATAATACTGTACGATTGCTTCCTGCTGTGACATTGCTACACAAATGTGTCACCCAGTTCTAAATTCCCATTTTTAATTGGCTTACTACACCACTCTGTAGTAATACTGCCAACCGAATAACTATTGTCAAGAGATCTGAAAGCTATAGAGCTACAACTGGAACCTGTCCAATAAAATTAGTGAATTAAGCAAAAACAATCCTTACTGCAATAGAACTCAATGCAAACTGATGTTTCCACTATAAGAATGTATGGTGGCTAGAATAATGAGCTGGGGTAAATGTAACACACAAGATACAATATGGATTTGTCCATCCATTAATAAGATATGATTTTTTTAAATTCTAATCTTAGACTGAATACTTTTTATATCTTATCTTATCCTCCAATACACACACATATATATACATGTTACAAATCCGTGCTTTCTTTGGTATTTTTTGCCATCTCCATTTGAAGACAGAACTTAATTTTAGAGAGAACAACTGTATAATAATGTTCAAATGTTCACCCCCCCTTCCCATGACTTGATTAATTACAAATTAATAAAATCAAAAAAATCCATGTAGCAAAGGTCCCTCCAAAGTATCATAATTATATCAACTCTAAATAATAAAATCATAAATTTCACGAGATAAGGGCCTGCTTCAAATTCAAAATTAAATTACAAATGCTCAAAATTGATAGGCAAACAAAATTGGTTAACTTGTGTCAAGCAATAACCGTTTAGTACAAACAAACACAACATTGTTTACGATCTGCATAATATTTCATCGATTCATTCTTTCATTGAATGTGTGAAGCGAGACATTAAGACATGTCTAACGTAAGACAATAACTAAATTTTCTTGTACAGATTGAATCTGCTGTGGCCTGGTAGTTACTGTTTTTGCCTTCTGATTGTAAGTTTGATTCCCTGCTGCACTTGGCTTTCCTTGAACTTGGAATGAGAGAGTACAGAAAGTCCCGTGTAGGAGAAGAAGGCACGTAGAAGAACCCCCCTGCTCAATGGCTACAAGTGCAGAGCATGGGAGAAATTCCACGCCCTTCACTGGAATTGTTGACGACTCAATATAAGTGAAAGATTCTTGAGTGGGACGTTAAACAACAAAACAGCCAACTAACTTATACAAATTTTGTACTTTTACCAACAACAACACTTGGCATAATGGCATTGTGTTGGAAGGGATACTGTTTAAATCTCAAAAGAATAATGAACTCAGTCAGAAAAATTGGCACTTTAACTTCATGACAATGACGTAAAAATCTGGGAAAATCAGAGCCTGTTATGAAATCTAAAATTAAGACGCACTCAGGTAAAAGTCTAATTAGCAACACCTTTTGACACCTGTAGGATTTCATGTATACCTTGACCTACTAACAGAGAGTAGTAAGAGATCCCAAAGCTCACCTCAAAAATGTTTTCCAAACATTGTTATAGACTGTCCATTCAAGCAGGAAACCCGGAATGTGTCTTAAATGCGGTAAAACCTCACCTAGTAACTACCTCACTTAGGAGACAATCTCACTATAGAGACCAACAAATTTAAATCTGTCTACTATTATTCTCTTGTATTTCAACTACACTTAGGAGACCACCTCACTAATCAGACCAATTTTAGCCAGTCACTTGGGTGGTCTTAATGGTGAGGTTCCACTGTACTTAGGAGACCACCTCACTAATCAGACCAATTTTAATCAGTCACTTGGGTGGTTTTAATGGTGAGGTTCCACTGTACTTAGGAGACCACCTTACTAATCAGACCAATTTTAGCCAGTCACTTGGGTGGTCTTAATAGTGAGGTTCCACTGTACTTAGGAGACCACCTTACTAATCAGACCAATTTTAGCCAGTCACTTGGGTGGTCTTAATAGTGAGGTTCAACTGTACTTAGGATACCACCTTATTAATCAGACCAAGTTTAGTCAGTCACTTGGGTGGTCTTAATTGTGAGGTTCCACTGTACTTAGGAGACCACCTCACTAATCAGACCAAGTTTAGTCAGTCACTTGGGTGGTCTTAATGGTGAGGTTCCACTATATTCCATCTTTTCACATATAAATGTATCATATGTGCATGTTTGGTCATCCTACAATGTATCTCTAAGTCTTCTTAATATTATAGTCCTTGTCAACTAAGAGGCAAAAACATAAGATCCTTGAAGGCATCTTTCACATGCCAAAACCATCTGTGACATGGGACCTCCATTTAAAGTCTCATCCAAAGGACAGAGAAAGCCAAACTAAGCCCTGCATGGATTCAAACCCACGACCTCACATTCAGAAGGCAAATATGCTAACCACTTATTCACCGCCTCTTTGTGAGATGTAATTAACCTCTCAGATAAAAGATGGCACTACACAATTAACCAAGTCATAATCATTTGACAGAGATTGAAAGAAATTTACGACAGTGTACCTGAACTTATCCCTACTTAGAGGGATATTATGACCATATGTAATCCCTTAAGCTGCTTGACCTCTAATACTTACTAGCTACTACTTAACTTATATCATCTTGTTATTTTACCAGGTAATACAAAGTACATGATATATATACAACTACCTGTAAGTTACCTGCTGGGAGGTTTTTCTTTAATCAGATACCTGTATTTTCACCTGTATAAGCTGTTTGGATGCCTAATTTTCTTTTTACCTGTATTTGATGTGCTGGCTTTTATCACCATGAGCCTTTATATTATTGTGCACAATCAGATAGAATGGTTACATCATAGATCACCCAGCTATAGGAGTCTGTATTTGTATTATAAGAGATTTATGTTTATTGGGATCACTGTTTCTGATCATTATGTGGATTACTACTACGGTCATACTTAAAATATCCTGGTTTGAAAACTAAACCATTATAATGTACAATATATGCAAATTGACTATGAGATCTGGATCTGAATGGTGATAAAAAAAAATTCAAGGTGCCTAAGGGTTCCGTAAAGTTTTCTTATTTTTTATTGACCTAGTAATATTACTTTGAAGGTCAGTATCGCCCCCATTTTATTTTCATCCCTTTTGCCCTCATCGTCCATGGGAGAATTCAAAACTGGGCAAATACTAAATTCTTTGAATAGAATCATGTTGAGACTTGGCGAATTTAAAGCAGGGCAAAATTATTTACAAGCCCATTTAGACGAAAATAACACTGGGCAAAAATAATGCTGTAAGCAGTATCTGATGAGAATTACAAGGTCAATCTATCAGCACTTGGTCTTTTTGGTGTGGAAAAACAGAAAAAAAAAACCATATGATTTGCTATTATGAACATAGCCTAATATCCGCTAAAATAATGGCAGATAAAAAAATCCCCTCTGTGATATCATCTATTTCTGTACGTATTTCAGACTTGACAAGCTTGAGTTACCTCAATTTCAAGTTCTCTTTCCTTCATCTGCACCTGCATGCTCGACATTTTATCTTCTAAAAACGTAAGGTCGTCATGCTGCTTCTCAAACGCCTGATCAGTAACGAAAAAAAACACACAAAATAACACGCCAAAAAAGTTATCAATCCAAACCATGTACGCCAAGAATTCATCTATATACAGTAGAGTTGGTCTATAACGAAGTCAGTGCGAAGAGGATTGACTTTTGACTTCGCTATAGGCATCCTTCGTTTTAAGCATCGGAATTCACTACATAAATAGATAAATAGTAGTTCCTTTCTGAGTTTTTATTCCTTTTCGTAATAGCACTGAATTCGCTTTAAGCCGATGTGTTATAGACCGACTGTACTGTAAACATATTCATGTCTTACAGAAAACTAGAAATTGGGGAACATTTTTTTGTTTTGTTTCTATCCCATAATTGGTAAACTTTCAGTCCCTTAGTGTTTGCTATTTTATATTGGTGGAGGAGAGAACCTGGGATGTTTTCAATGCTGTAGCTGCTACGAGCCGATGCATTTAGCTGACGTTATTCAACAAAGGGCTACATAATAGCCACATTATTGAATGACATCAGCTACATGCATCGGCTCGCAGTGGCTACAACATTAAATGCATCCCTGGTCACAACTGTTGCCGGGAAGAAACAACTGACCTTTCATGAGTAAACTGGCAAACTTTCTTGTATTATCAACTTGGGTTCCAGGTAGACTTGAATTCTCGCTGACAAGAGGCTAGGGAGTAAACGGTTTAAAATGCAATGCTTTAGCCACAGGGCCATGTAGGCCCCCTACACAGCCAAAATCTAGTTAACCCTTTCAACACCACAAACTGTAATGGACAGGTCTGAGACAATGGAAAAGAGCATACCATTTTGATACTTGGGGTTGAAAGAGTTCATATAATTGGATAAATGATGCCAGATAAAATCCATGGAAATCTAAGAGGAAATCCTCTTGGTATGCCAATCCCTTTTTGTTTCATTAGGTAGAATGTTAATTGAATTATGCATCATTCTCAAATTACCCACCCCTCCCCCCCTTCCTTTGAAAACCAAAAATTAAATCATTGCATAATAAATTACACCACTACAAATGTAACTGAGCCATGAAGGATGAATTCTTGACATACTGGGTTTTAATACAACAAGCAATTTAAAGAAAGAAGAAAATGACAACTAGAAACAGAAAACAGCATTACTGCATTCGATTATTCAGCATCATGCATGCTTATTTCATTACTTCAGTAATTTACACACACATGTAAATGCTTGAATCAATCCTCCTTGATATAAAAATGGCAGAAACTCTTAATCTAAATGAAAACAAGTTGTAAGTCAGTGAAAAAGATATTACAATGACTGTCATTATAATCAAATACTAAGATAAGATTGGTGAAAATGTAGCCACTGAGAAAAGAGTACTTTGTTCAAAATCTACTGACCAATCAGAATGGAGTACAAAAACCAATAACGAATCAGACTGTAGTAATCTATTCAAGCACACTAAAACCTGCTTTAGTGACCACATGACCACAATGACCATTTTTTCTGTCCTCAACAGCACCATTTATGTGCAAATCAACCTCTATGTAAAAAGGTCTCCATCTTCCTATAAAGACAGATTTTCTTGTGTCCCTAAGGAGTTCATACTATACAAGGTTTACTGTAACTGCCAAATAAAAATTTAAGTCTAGCTCTCTTTAATATAGGCATGTTGATCGAACTTTGAAATTGTGCCACTAAAACTCAATCCTTACAAACACAGGTAGTCTAACCTTAGTGACTTGTTAAGGTAAAGAAGTACCTGCCTTACTTGACCTGGATGTCTGCTTTCCAAAGTAATTTTTCCCTATACAAATCACCTGAAGATACCACCTGTCATATGTGAACATTTTTGCATCTTTCTTTGGACTGTCTCCTAAAAAGTTTAAACTGTATTTGCTACTGTATTTTATGACATTTGATTACCACAATGCTCATATTTCAGTAAAACCATGAAATAATATCCTTATCATAATTCCTAAATATATGTGCTCCCAGAGGTCGGAAGGTCAAAGTAATAACTAATGTGTCACAGGATCCTGTCAATTAAGCATGCATATAAAACAGTGCAGCATAAAACAAACAGGAACTCTCAATAATAAACAGCTCAAGCTTCAGAACTCAGTACAGACATGCTATTAACTACATTAAAACATGCCACACATTCCTGACCTTGTGCTTCTTCATGGTGAGGTCATGTAATTCGTCCTTGACCTTCTTTATTTCATCTTCTTTATCCTTTAACTGCTCTGTCAGGTCATCAACCTATTTATAGGAAAATAACGCAAGATTTTTAAATTTACGTTGTGATACGAACAACTAGTACATGATGCAGATTATTGTAAATTATTAGATACAAATCTAAAATCTCACATTTGATTTTTTTAAAAAAAGAACAGTTCAGATAATTAAAAGAGAGGAAGAGAATCAAAATCATCAATATTCATCAATGTTGCTTTCAACAGCCATTTTCACAAAGATTGTTATGATAAAATTGCTTGTCTATCACATGTGCATGACAAATAATAACTTCAAATCAAATCAATCCCTAGTTTCCAAGGCAACAAAATGGGAAGCAATGGAAAAAAGGTGATATACCCCATAGAAAAAAG
Organism: Pinna nobilis; assembly: GCA_016161895.1. NCBI lineage: Eukaryota > Metazoa > Mollusca > Bivalvia > Pterioida > Pinnidae > Pinna > Pinna nobilis. The sequence goes on along the minus strand of JACSZP010015752.1, from coordinate 7,076 downwards.
AGCCGTGATCTGTATTGTAGTATACCCATAAAAAATAACTGACTTCTTAAACTGGTGCCACACATCAAATACGATTTTGTGTGCTTAAATTTTCAAACTCGTCACAGCCACACGATGAGATGGTGGGATAAGGTGAAATGCAAACCACCCAAAAAAAAAAAGCGTGCCAAGTGTTTTAATCAAAATTGAAAGAACAAAATCTGTGAAATACCCAGTAAACCATATTCCTTTTCCATATTTCAAATGGTATAAATATAAACCCAGGTATCTCCAAATACACAAGACTACCTGTATTTCTAGAAAAGTGAGATGAAAGTTGTGCTGAAGATGAAAAAAGATAAAACAAAAATAAAATCATGTCCTTACAAACCTTCCATCAATATATTTACATAATATGCATTTTAAAATAAGATCTGGGCAATTGATACATGAGGCCCTTTGGTCTTCAAAATTCTAAGAATGTCATGAGATATTCCATGTGATTTTCTACATGCTTTCCAAGAAAAGCTTTGAAACTGCATAAAAAGACCCCCCCCCCCCCTGCTTGGGTCCCTTACAAATTTGGTTGAAAATTAGCCCTTAGATTTCTTACATGTCGAAAATTTGATATTTCACAGCAACTATATGTAAAATATTAATTTCAGAGTACTCAGAAAATTCTTAACCTTGGTTTTTACTGTCCCATTTCCAAAACGGGAAAAACCAGCCATTCTGCAGGTAAACTACTTTAACACTGAGCTTGAACACAAACTGGGATCTCCAAAGCTTCATCTGGTAAGGACTCAATGTACCTGTACTTTTAAACAGTGTCTATGTCTAGATTTCAATATGTTTTAGCCAAAAAATATTAACCTGATTATATTTGTTTGAACCAATTGAGAAATTACAGAGCAAAAACATGACTTACCAGGTCTGGACACTATAAATCTTAAGAAATTACTTAAGTCTGAGAATGTTCTAAACTTCAGCTTCTCAGCCAATCTGAATTTAGTAATGGCTGGAGTTGTAAATTTTCAGACTTCAGTAAATTCTTAAGACTGGAATTGTAAATTTTCAGACTTAAGTAAATTCTTAAGGCTGGAACTGGATATTTTCAGACTTAAGTAAATTCTTAAGTTTTATGGTGCCTACACTGGAGCAGGCAGGGAAGAGGTTAGATTTCAACTTTATTTTACCAATATATTGCTACAGGTATGATGTTCCTCAGAGAGTTACAATATAATAAATGATATCATTTGAGCAAAAAATTACACAAATACAATATTTTAGAGCAAATTTATAAAACTTTGAGTATTTGTTAAAATTGCACTGTATGGTGTGAACTCTACTTTAAGACCAAAAATATTACATAATAATCTGGAAGATGGAAGATACCTTTTGATTTTTTCCCCTGACTTCCTCCTGGAAGCCCTTGATGACTGCTGAACTAAGGGACTGGACCTCTTTCTGTTTATCAAGTTCCTCTTCTGCTTCTTTCAGCTTACCACCAAGGTCCTACAGAAAACAAAAAAGATTTTCTTAAACCTTTTATCTTATACCACCAGATGTAAATGATGCACCATGCACTATGAGTGTTGGTATGGTATGGTATTGTTGTTTAACGTCACCATGTGCCGGTGAAGGGCTACAAATTTTGCCTATGCTCTGCACTGCTGACCGTAGAGCAGGGAGGGTTCTTTAATGTGCCAACACCTCTACTGTGACACGGGACCTCATTTTTACTGTCTCATCCAAAAGACAGGGGCAGCCAGCCGCGGAATGGTGCTAGGCGGCTCAAACCCGGATCTTTCGATTTGCAGTCGAACACGCTAACCACTTGGCCCCCACTATGAGTGATAGCAACACCACTGCAGGCTAATAAACCATATAAAATGTACAAAGATACTGTATACTTTTTATTTTGCCCTAATGCACTTGCAAACAGTTTCATCACATTTTAAAATCGTCCACTATCTTCATAAGTCTCTTCAATGAATTTACCTTTTTGAATTCACCGAATACGAAGAGGGCAACAAGGGGGGGGGGGGGGGGAAAAANNGGGGGGGGAATAAAACACGGGCGAAAATTTCCCTGTGTACAGTAGTTTGCAACAAATCATAGAATGGTCAAAAACCACCAGTGTCCAACATCATCCTATAGCCTGAGGCCAGTAAAAATTAGTTTAAGGCTATTAAAAATTTGATCAGTACTCACCTGAAATGACCAATGAATATTGCCGTGTTAGGATCAATATCATTGTGGAAAGATGTTATTCAAGCAGGTAAACTGTGACTAGCTGGGTATGGCAAAGAGTGCATTCGAAAGTGTAGGTCAAAAGCCTGACTGAACACCAGGAGGGATAACAAATTCCTGACAGCTTTCAAATAAGACGAGAACCACAAACGATACAATATACGCCCATCAGCAAGGCCCAAAAAACTGTTTGACCTACTTTTACTTCTAGTGGATCGGTAACTCCATGAGAGGAAGCTTTTGACCATCATAAGACAGGCACATGACAAAAACTAGAACTGTCCTAACGGGACTTATAGCCCCCCTCCCATGGCAGCAATTATGGTGTGGAAACCATTTTCTAGGAACAAAGTCATGTGACCTTGACCTTTGGACCCCAAAATCAATAGGGATCCTCCCTGAGTCACAGGCAACCAATGTGTGAAGTATCAACATTTTAGACTCACAGGTACTTGAATTATGATGCTGAAATAAATGGACAGACAGACGGATGGACATGGTGAATCCAGTATATCCCCCCCCCATCAACTTAGTTGAAGGAGGTATAATAACTCATCTGCATTAAGTAAGTATATAGACTGATCACCTTGTTCTGTTCCTCCTTCTTCTTCAGTAGATCTTCAAGAGCCTGGAGTAGTAAGGAAATACTCATAAAGTTACAAGATACAAAGATTTACACGTAATCATGCAAGAACACTTACTTGCGAAAATAAAGTTCTCGCTAAATATATCAATCTAACATTAACATACACCATACAACATAAATTCCTTTACTTAACAGCACAAGTGTGAAAATATTATGTCGCGAATAATTTCATTGCAATGGATTCGCCAAAATTAGATTCCGCGAAAATTTCTGGATCTACAGTACTGACAAGAGGAGTGACCTCCCTTCATTACTGACATACCCCCAACATCTCTGCCTTCTTCTGTATCTCCGCCCCCTGGCTCTCTATCTTCTTCTCCAGCTGCTCCATGTTCTCCTTCTGATCATCAAATTCATCCTTTAGAAGATTTGAGGTTTTGAATAAATAATAAGTACGGTAATCAATTTTCAATTTACACGTCTATCAGTTTAACTGGTATATACATTGTATACATATACCTGTATACACTAATGGCTGGTTTATGACAACTATAGCAGTTTTACGTTCATTATGAAGTCAATAAAATTACTTGTTTAATACACATCTTGGAAAATTTTCTAGCAGTGAAACATTGAAAGAATTTTTTCAAAAACCTGCAAAGAAATTGATAATATCTTTTAGATTCTATGACTTCACCCAGAAACAAATCTGTCAAAATGTGTCTTCATAGAAAACATATGTTATCTGATAATAAGAGGTGTTTCCAAAAATGTAGATAATGATCTGTATTAAGATCTACCTAATCAATTGCATCACAAATGAGAATTCAATAAAATAAATGACAGGATCATTTAACGACCTTGACCTTTGACACCAAAATAAATGGATGACTTCCCATTATTGTTCTTTAGCTTTGCACTAGACATATTTAGGAAATAAGAAAAGGAGTCATTCTCTCTCTCTGTAAGACATACATGATTAAATATAAGCAGGAAGACAGAAATATTAAGTGCTTCTGCTTTGATCCCCTGTGTATGTAATACAGTCAAAACATGTTATCTTTGACTCATAAAGAGTTTGTGATTATCTCAAAATGAGTCCTCATCCCTTTCAACACCACAGACTGAAATGGACTGGTCAAAGACAATAGATAAGACCATTCCAGTCTGATACTTGGGGTTGAAAGGGTTAAGTTGAAAGGTTTGTGACAAATTCAAATTCTGACTTCTTTCATGGGATCTTCTTAGTTCACAGCATAAGTATGCATGTATAACATTTAAATTTTTACTTAAACGAATCAACATGGCCACGACAGGTCCTAATGGAAAGCCTGTTAATTCACTGACTGACAGATACAATTTTCAATCATGCGATAGCCAATCATTTTCCAAACTGGAACTAAACATCAAGACCACATTTTAACTTCTAACATTGTACAATTTTCTTATCTCATAATAATAGGGTCTTTCAATTTTCTAAGACTTTGAAGGAAAACTGCCGAGACAGGCATATGACATTAAATAACTCGAGACTATTGCTCATGACAATGCAATGCAATTTTGACTGCACTATGAATAAATGACTAGCGCGAAAATGAAGAAAGCAAAAGTGTTGTATACAGAAGTAATATAGAAAGCAAGCAATACAGAATGTGTGAAAAAGAACAAGAATTCAAATCCTATAACCATCACCCATACTGTAAGGACCATTTCATCACTGGTCAGCTAAAGCATATTTCTGTACTATAAGTTTCAGAATTTAATATCCAATCTACTGGTATATATTCACTGTTTTCAATAAGAGCCATACCCTAAATGAGACGTTTACCCTTGTCCAAGTGTGTTCAGCCACAAAGTCATGCAGTATGTTGACATTCAAAGATGGTCATGCAGGGAGTCATAATAAACCATTACACAGTCTTACCTGTCTTGGTGGAACTAAGGACTAAAAGGACTAACGGTCTTATGCGACCGAAATGTATGTTTCCCAAAATAGTTTTTTTCCTTCACAAATCACCTGAATTAACATACCAACTGTCATATGCAGCTACATTGCAGCTTCCCTAAGAAGTCTCTTAAAGCAGGTAAAACGTACTTGATACATGTACTACTGTATGTGGCATAATCTTTTGACAAAAGTTGATGAACGGATGCATGGAGGTAAAGATGAATCAAGAATAATCCCACCTCAACAGGTGAAAATGGGAGTAAAAAGTCTACTATATTATGTGTGAGTAAGGGGTAAATTAGCCAGTGCAGCAAAAAAAAAGAAAAAAAAAAGAAAAGATAATAATAAAAAAAAAATAATAATAATAATAAAAAAATAAATATATAAATAAATAAAATGAAAAAAAAAAGTGCAGGAAGTATGTATGGAGGACCAACACCGACTACTCTACATTGATCTTGTGCACAAGACTGAACAAACCTGAAGACGACTTTGTACAAGGAAAGATTCACTCTCGATCTGGGTATTATCTCGCACTACACAAGACAGATGCTGCATGCCAGAAAAGATATCAATATCTGAATGAAACCATGGTGATAGCAAAAACAAAACAAACATGGATATCTATAGTACGATTGTCATTCACATGCAAATTACGATCACATTTTACATGTGAATCAACAGTGAAGTCTCTTTAATCCAGAGGCCCTTTCACAAAGAATCTTACGATAAAAATCACTTGCAAGCCGTAAATGCATGGAAATTTTATGTCTATTATTTGATAAAAATTATAACTGATTCAAAACATACAGTCACAATCTGATTTGTATAACTCATGTAAACCAGACTTCATCAGAACTGGTTGATTTTATCAAAAAATGTAGTAAATATAATAAATTGAAAAACTGCTCACTTATGATTTTGAGCGATTTAAATCGTAAGATATTTTTTTTTATATAGAAAGGGCTCCAGATGCCTAGACTTCCACACAAGATTTACTAAGAAAAAAATTTTCAAATGAAATTCGCCATAATAATATGTGTATTTTGTCAATGTATATGACATATTGTGACCATTTGATTGGGAATGAAGTGGGTCCAGATTAAGGAGCCTCCACCGATTGTATTGTGAATCCTTGTTTAACCCTTTCAACACCTCAGACTGCAATGAACTGGTCCAAGACAATAGAGAAGAGCATGCCATTGTGATTTTTGGGTGTTGAAAGGGTTAAAAACAAAGTCACTCAGGAGGCCATCTCACATTAGACATCATCAAAAGTCAGAAAAGTACAGAGGACACTGGTCTTAAGACAACCTCATTTAGCAAATCACCTTGTACATGTATTATGGTCAGTTTATTATTTTTTTTTTATCATTATTATTCAAAGCTATTTCAACCTCACTTACAAGAACATCTCCCTTATCAAACCAGATTTTTGCAAGTCACTAGATTGGTATTTATGTTTCCTCCCACATCAAGGACCCCCTTACGCCAAAATTGGGGCCAATGAGAGACATTAATACAAATTAACATAACTTGTTTGTCAATCGTTTAAAAAAAAAAAGAAAGATTACATTTGTTCTTTAAGTGAATTATACTTATCCACAGACACACACAAGATAAATAATTCCACAATTTACCTCTAGGTCTCTGTCCCGCCTGGTCACTTCTTTTTCCAACTTCTGTACTTGACCGTTCAGCTGGTCATTGTCATCCTGTAGTTGTTTCTCTTTCTCTTTGCAGTTCTTGTTTTCGTCTAGCACCAAGTCCAGTTCCCTGAAGACAAATAGATGTTGTACTAGATGGTCATTTAAAGATAAAACAAGAATTGTTTCAAGATTATCATTAGATTTGCAGTGAGAATTGTCCCCAGCTGAACTCTGAAATATTTATACAAATCTGACATACAGCTAAATCTGACAAAAAAGGCTACTTCTGTAAGAGACTAGCCTTAAAAGATTTTTCATACAGACTGGTTGGTTGAAGTGATTTTAAACGTCCCACACAAGAATCTTTCACTTTTATGGAGACGTCACAGTGTGTCAGTGAAGGGTGACAATTTTTGCCTTTGCTCAGCACATACAGCCGTAGAGTAGGGAGGGTTCTTTAAGGTGTAACACCTTCTGTGACAAAGCACTTCAGTCTTTATTGTCTCATTGGAGGAAAAGCAAAGTTGGAACCCCAGACCTCTCTATCAGAAGACAAACACACTAACAACTAGGCCACAGCAGCCCCTTTGAAGAGGCTACAAAAGAATATGGTTATATATATGAGAGAGAGAGAGAGAGAGAGAGAGAGAGAGAGAGAGAG
>JACSZP010015738.1:0-19385 GCA_016161895.1 Pinna nobilis | reverse complement strand
AAATGCATAATCTTTATTAAAATTAAATGTGCTTCTCCTAGCAAGACACATATTTCTGGATATTCAAAAACGATTCTTTAAAAATTGACATTCTGTTCTTCTCTATATTATAAATTTTTGTTCTTGTGTAATTTTCTGCTAAAATAGTAATGAGAATTTGGGTGTAAGCTAATCCATTTAATAAATGAAGCTTTTTTGGTAGTTTCCTTAGTAAAAAATAAACCTAAAACAAAGTCAAAACCAATACATTCTTCAATGCGTCAATCACTGTCAGAAATTCAAAGTTAACTTGCAACATTAATTATACCAAACACAGGTGATGAAAAAATCATAATATCATTTGTCGTTTTCTGCAACAAACTCTTCAGTATATCTTGTAGGGCTATAAAAACGATGATAAAACAGACGAAACTTATCTATATATCTGTCAGATTAAAAACGAGAAAACAAAATTAACACTTAGCGCTTAATAAAAAGGCAGTCATGAAAATGAGAGGTAAAAACGATATGTATGAGATCACAAATTCTGCCGAGTTTACCTACACCGAGACAACTTGCCAAAGAGATACAGAGTCTACAAATTAAAGCTTGTTGTTTGTACACATTACAGTGCAACATCCGAATAAGAAATCGCCAGATTTTTTTCACATTGGCAGTTCTTCTGCCCCCACAAGCTGGCGTAACGGGAGCATCATCGTATACACCGTAAAAATAATATAACAGAGTTAGAAAAGAGAGGCCTGTACACAATGTAAGTAGGTATCGGGACATATGGTTTATATTTAGTTTAGCATCCTCAGTGTTACAAACCTTAAGTGTTATGTCTCTACAGAGATGTGTACTGTCATTGTGAACGCTGATGTAACTGGAAAAAGTCTCACCCAAAAATATGTTCCTGAAAGACAACGGCAAATTCAGGTAAGAATGCTATACATATATCATATCAAGATTTACATTTAAAATATTGCGTAGACTATTTTATTCTAATAGACCAGAAATATAATACTCACTATTGGTACATAAAATTCAATAGCATGTTACATGTACTTATTCTAATATTCATGTTGAAAATGTCCATACCCAAAGTTCTGTGGGAGGGTCAGAAGGTCCCCGAGGCCAAAGTATGGCACACCCTCTGATCTTGCTATGTCAACGTTGTTTATCTGTTCAAACAGGTTGCCGCCTAGATCTCTTGTGTCACACACTAACGGATGATACGGCATCAAAGACGGCTTCGTCAATCTCATAACTGTGAAAAAAAATAAGAAAACAAAAATTAAATGCATTTGATTTAGAAAAAAAGTGAATATTTTATTAATTTCATAAAAGCAAAAATTGATATGGGTTATGTACATGTAGCTAAGTGGTGAGAATGTTCACCTTCTGGACCCAGTTGCACAATAGTTTAACTCATAGTTAAATCTAACTATGAACTTATTGGTGGTTAAATGTATGGTTGTGGTAACTCTAAAATAAAATTTTTACTAGTAAATTCGTAATTAACTAACTAAAAACTCTGCAGTGGTGTTGAATCATTTAGTTTGAAAATTACAAGCTAGAACTTTTACTTCTAGTTTATAGCTAACTACAAGTTAATTTAAACAATGCATTTTGCAAATGGGTCCTGACAGTGAGGTCGTGCACTGGAATTGCGCTGAGGTTGGCTGTCCTTGTCTTTTAGATGAGACAGTAGAAACTAAGGTCCCATGTCACAGTAGGTGTCAGCACTTTAAAGAAGCCCCTGGGCTCTACTGCTGTTAGTGTTTAGCATAGGCAAAATTTGTTACCCTTTATTGGCACACAGTGACATCCCCACATGGGTGAAAGATTTTTTTAGTGGGACATTAAACAACAATACAACCAACTAATAGATATAATGTAGTGAGCTATGTCTATACCAAGGAGAGAGTTTAGCCCTTATACAAAGAATGCAGACAGCTGTTAGATATCTTACACATGGATACTAGTATTTGCTTTTACTTCAATGTAACATAAATAGTGGTAGTAACCAACATTAAGACCAAACACATTACAGTAGTTTGCAAGCACCTGTCAAGCAAAACAATATCAACAAAAAAATTCTATTACAATAACAAAAAAAAACAATAGAAAAATCCTGCAGTGGTACTTGGAATACTGGCTGTTCAGACATTAAACCCAAGTTCCAAGTGCTATTATATGTAAGCCAATATACATTGTAATGACTTGCAATATATGTCCAGACAAAAAAGATGTTACCATGGCTCCAAAAAATTTGTAGGTAATAATAGAGTATTAATACTGATGTTATTACCTGTAAACAAACACCCCCTCACTAGGAGATTCTGTGACCTGCTACAAGTTTCAAAATCCATTTTGCACCTTTTTGTCCCACCACAATATAGATTTTTAAGCTGTCTACAATTTTCTAGAGTTTTCAATACATGTGGGAATGATTAGACATTGCATAATCAAATTGTATACTTTTTCTGGTGTTTCAGAGAAAATACAAATCCGCTCATTAAATGACTATTCCCTGTGAGGAATCATACTTAAAATCCCAACAGGAATCATATGAAAAAACAATATGAACTCCACATCTAAAAGTACGCCAGCACCAAACAAGGTTGAAATCTATTAAATTGCTTCTAAGTTTTTATCATGTCAACATTCTCTGTCTAAATATTTTGCTCTCTTTCTCACTATTTCTGCTCTCTCTTCTCTCTCTCTCTCTCCAATGTCCATGAGCATCTAGTGCATTTTGATCTCTGAGAGAAAAATTATGTAAGGAACTTTTGCTTGTTTTCAATCTCAATCGTTGTATTCATAATAAGTACTATTCATGTATCGAATTGATCTGAATAAAACACAATTTAAAGTAACATTTTCTGACTTAAGTTTGGCAGAAGACATCAAAGCCTGTTATGAAAAAAGAGGTTAGGGATGGCTTAAAGGTCAACTAGTCCAAGGTCAAGCATAAGGTCACTAGTTTAAAAGTCATGACTCAAAGTGAATGCCCTAATCATGAGAAATTCATACCTGAAATAGCAATGCCTAATTTATACATGAAATATCAATGCCCTATCTTTTCCAGTTCAAAAGATATATAGTCCAGGCAAAAGTTTTCTCAGTAAATGCTGCAAACAATAATGAAAACACAGGAGGTATGGCATATTAGGTCAGACTTAAAGATATTAATGTTTCCACAAACGTGACCCATTCATCTGAGCAATAGGTAGCTAGGTAATAATTTCTTTTTCTTATCATGGGTACTTTGACAGACAATCCAATGAATGAGATTCAGTGATCCTTATTATACCTTGATACATACAATTTCATTTTCAGAAAGAAATTAACATAAAATAGGAGAATGTAACGGTCATTTACTGAAAACTTATCACCTATTACATATTTGTTGTAATTTTACTTTGATTCAAAAGAATGCTTGAGTGACTTTTTTCCGTATAGAAACCTGTAATGGACTAATATCTTTTTTTCTGGAAAAAAAATTCTCACAAGGGAAGTAAAAAATTATGGTGGGTAGGGGTTATTTTCCAGGTCAGTTGCGTTTGGGGAAACATTTTATCTCTCTTGGTTTTTATTCTGTTGAGCCAAAATGACTATCCACAAATGTATGGGCTACAAGTAACTTTATAGATACTCATTTCTTTAAAAATAGTGTTCAAAATTCCATTCTTTATCACAAAATAGTAATCTCAGCTGCTTACATGTTTTTATTCACAAAAGATATATCCTAGATTAAAGTTTTGTCTATGGTCAGTATGGATGCTGCAAACAACAATGACAATGCTAAGGATATGGCATTGGCTCTCTAGACTTTTATTCTGGTGATCAAGCCACAAAAGGACATTGATCCACAAAATATACTGGCTACAATTAACTTTACAGATATTCATGTCTTTTAAAAATGTTAAGAGCTCTGTTCTTAATCATGAAAAAGTAATCTCAGTTGTTTACTTGTTTTCATTCACAAATGAATACCTAAATATATGTTGCCCAACCTTTTGCCTTTTTGACATTATCAATGGAAATGCAAACAAGCTTTCTGTGAAGGCACTGGGGTATTTTTAGAATACCAAGTGACGGATTAATGATAATTTATGTCTGTGAATAACCCATTAGTGAGATCAATCTATTATGGGAAACATATATCCCTTACCCTACTACCAGCACTAAGGAAGAGCAATAAATATGCAAGTCAATTGGGCATCAGGCATTTACAAAAACAATGTACCATGCCCTTGGTGATCAGCTAAAGGTCAAAGGGGGATAAGCCTACTTGTATATGTATTAGCAACATAGTGTGCTTCATATTACTGGTGATCTGTAAAGTGGGACCTGTATTGAGAGCTCCCTGTCATAAATTACCACCTGTCTTGATTGATCGATTCGTTAAATATTCTTTGAGTTAAAACTTGTCTTCAAAGACAAGCTTAATTGAAAGAAGCTTTTTCATGTTGAAGGGATGATTTGAGGATATGATCAAGATATAGGGCTCATGGCATATGTGACTGGTCAACAGCAGATATTTTCTCTTCCTTGGCACCTGATCCCACCTATGGTATATCCAAGGTCCATGTTTGCCCAACCCTTATGTTTTGAATTCCTTATAGGAATTATAAGATTGATCAGCGTTCATTATCTTTTCATAAATGCATAACAATTTGTTTGTTGTTGTTGTTGTTTAATGTCTCAATCAAGAATCTATCACTCATATGGAGATGTCACTGACTGCAGGTGAATTTCGGCATATGTTTGGCACAGTGCCAGTAAGCAATGATGGGTTGTTAATATATCACCTACAGGTTACTTCTACAGATAACCTTATACTGTCTCAACTGAGCAAGCTGCCTCTGCCAAGTTTTGAACCCACTACCTCATGGCCTGAAGATGATAAGTCTACGTCAGAGCCATGACAGCCCTCTGTTAGCACAGGCTAAAAAAGTGATGTTATCAAGTATGATATAGGAGTACTTTCTGAACTAACAAAACAGCTCATCATCTGTAGTTAGTTATTCAAAACACAATTCCAGATAGAAGAGGACATTAATTTACCTCCATCTATAATCACCGACAGATTCAGAGGATTTTTGGGAGACAACATAATGTTTAACAATGCATAGTTGCTACGACAAGTATTCCTTTAGCGATGATAAAAAGGTACCTATCCACACAAAAAACACGACTCGCGCTTTATATTCGGCCATCATGTTTACATTGTAGGTATCTATACATTTTATTTTTACGGCAAAAAGGGACATCCGAGCAATGTGAGTGGGTGGTTGCTTCTAAAGCTGTCAGAATAAGTACATTGTTTACCATCACATCACCTTCAGCTGTTGCTGAGGAAAATATCACTTAATCTCGTAGGATGCGTACTAAATCCTTTAATTTTTCCAAAACAAAAAACTGGCGTGTCTCAAGACGTTAAAGCACCATAAACATATCTCATATACATCCCACCCAAGTTAATTTACTGTAAGCATTATTCAGTCTAACCTGCCTTTTAATACCCTGGCTAAATTACTTTATAACTATTTGACACAATTACAATCAACTTTGCTTATAAGAGATGTCTTGGGACCCGTAAAACAACTACGTTATATCAGTATTTTGTTGCTTCAGATTTTATACCAACTGAAGGTAAACACATAGAACTTGGGGATTTTGTTTGGTTTTACCAGAAATTTTGTTGTTTTCGACTTTGATATTCTCAAAGTTCACTGTATTTTGAATTCCCTGTTGATTTGAACAAAAATTTCATTCAACTTCGATTTCAAATTATCTAGTGTGACATTTGTAAGACTAAATCAGGCTATCAACCAATAAATTGGCAATATGCCAAATCTTTGCCTCTTCAAGTACTTCCGAATCCACCAGCCACATACCAAGTTTGACAATTGTTCAGTACAATAAGGAAATCTCATTGCCGCTTACACCAAGGATCTCGCTTTTTGGCATATGGCACATTCATTTGCCGTAAAACCTGTCGTATCACATTGCTAACAGATATTATGTTGATTACTCCCCATTAGCACATTATCAGTTATCCAATTCTGTGGGATATCTTTTCTTAAAGAAAAACTCATTTGTGATATTGCGAGTGTAAATCTTCTCAGATTTGCTACAATGAAAAAAAAATTTTTTTTTAATGAAATGAGAAAACAAGACAGGAGGAAAGTTTTATTCAAATTTGAAACTACATGTACATTGTACATGTGTATATACATGTATAAATATGAAACAGTTTTTAAGTTATTCCAAGACTTCAACATGCCTGGACTGAAAACTGAAGACTGAAAAAACTTGGACTTAATCTTAGTCAAACCAAACATAAATCTTAGTGAAACTAACTGAATCTAAGTTATGCCTGAGTGAATCTCAGTTATGAGGTACTAAATCTTAGTTAAGCCTTGGGTAATCTCAAATATATTTGACTGAATCTTATTAAGCTTGAGTGAATCTCTTTTGAAACTTTTTTGAATCTTAGTTAAGCCAGAATGAATAACAAATAATATGAACTGAGTCTTATTTTAGCAAGAATGAATTTCAGTTTAGCTAGACTGAACATTAGCTAAGTGAAAGCCTAAAGTTAATCTTAGTTCAATAGGTGAGATGGATATTTGAGCCAGATTAAACCTTAGTTTATCTAAACTGATTTTCAGTCTAACATCAAATCTGAGTTAAACTAGAATGAATCTACATGTAAGCCCAAAGCAACAATTTGTGTGAGGTCTGTCTACACTATAGCAATAATTTTGTTTTTGATCTAATTTTCAAAATGATAATTTCAAGAAACAAGCTCACTTCAAAACATCATTAAACAACTCAAAGAAGATGTTATAATGCTGAAAATCACAACTTAATCAATCAAAATACCATGAGAATACACAATTCCTATTAATTATGGAGGTTTTTTTATTCTTATTTTTTCACTTTAAGACTTAGCATCAAGTTTTCTACTGATCTATGATGTTTTCAAGGCTTGACACTAAAGTTTATGAATCCTGAGATAAAATTTATAGAAAACTATGCAAGAATTGGTCTGTTTTTGCTTAGATCTTTGAAAAGTTACAAGAGAACTGAAACTCGGTCTAATTTTATTTATGCCAGTGACAAATCTACATCAGCTATTATGAAAAAAAAAATCACATACATTTTGTTTTTTGTTGCTAATGATTTACATTTGGCATTACATGTATGTAGCTACATGTTGTACATAAATTTGTTCATCTTTTTTTGGGCATACTTTTATACTTTTAAAGAAAGTAATGAAATGCAACTCAATTCTATAATAATTTGCAGTTTCTGAAATTTCATAAAAAATTAGACAAGCATTAAATACAGTTTAGGATGCATCAGAAATCCATTTCCTACACATCATCTTTCAACTCCAGACTGTACGTTATTATAAATTTTTGGAAAAGAAATTACAAGTATCATTTTTAGATTTCTTTGTGGACTACCCTATTGTGTGGTATTAGAGAAGAATAATATGTAAGAAAATATAAAAGAAGAAAATCAACATGCTTCTGCTTTCTATGATTATCAAGCCTAGCAGGATACACACAGCGATGTCTAACATTGCTGCATATACAATCACTCGCAGAACATATTGCATGGTAGACCACACAACTTAATTACAAAGCGGAAAGGTCCCGCACTGAAAAATGCTGACTGCACCAGGTTAATTCCTAGACATACACCTTCTGTTGAGGAGGGAATCTACATTATCACTTAATAAACATCAAACATAAATAAACACTTTGTGTATCTGATACTGCAACAGCCCAGAAACCATGTACATGAAAAGGAGTATCAGGCATGTTGTGAAATATTGAGGTTGAAGTGAGAACAAAAATGTTACAAAAAGTATGCTAAATGCTTTTACATTATATACATGTATTATCTGGTAAACACAGAAAATTATGTCTTTGGTAGAGCAAATCTTTACCTCAAGATATGTATATGTGCAACACTATAGAGATATTATACATATAGTGTATGTAAAATATACATCTATTAAATATTGGAATAGCGAATCAAAGCTGTTATCCAGGATTTGTGCTGTGACCTTGACCCTTGACCTTATGAGTCTCACATCTGTGTTTAGTGTGTGAAGTATAGAGGTAACTGGCTAAAAGCTAGTTCTTTATAATTGCTACAAAACAGATGACAGCAATTCTAATTATAAGTGAGACAAGGTGATCACTCTTGGGCATGTGAATCTCAACTTCGGTTCGAACTTATTCTTGATTAACTCTTTTTGACGATTAGTGTTCCTCTTGTATAGGATCACTATTTGATTTCAATACCACTCAAACTTCAAAGTAATGATTTTGAAGGGAAAGTGGAGCTTTTCACGGCAAATATAGAAAACTGAAGAATATGGTAAGTCAATTTTTCATATAACTCAAATTGAAGGTAGCAGTGTTGGAATCAAAGGTAAGTAAAATTTCTATTTTAACACTTTCAACCCCAAGTATCAGAATGGTATGCTCTTTTTTATTGTCTGGACCGGTCTATTTCGGTCTGTGGTGTTGAAAGGGTTAATGCAGTGCTCTGACCATTCATCTATGAAGGCCCCATAACTATCTGTGATATGTTAGCCATCATTTTGTAGTAGTTAATCGCAGGTGAGCTGTTTAGGCCTTAGCACAGGCAGTTAGATTTTCATCCAACAAATCTTCAGTTTACTTTGATATTTCCTTAACCATAAATTAAGACAAGAGACTGATTTCCAGAACTCCTTTGAAAGATACCAAGATCTTGTTCCCATCTTTTTGTATATTGCCACAAGTCTTCAAGGCACAATCATTTTTGGGGTACAGTTACAGAATTGATTAGTGCTGTGTCATTAACAATCATTCATAGGAACCAACTGAAATCAACAGAAAGATTGGTTTACACAAGCTGCATACAAATCCTATAATGTAATCTGAAAAGAGGACTGAATCTGTATGAAATACTAGCTATAGTCAATCAAAAATTGGAAAAACTAAATGATATTGGTTTCCATTTACTTATACAGTACTGGCTTTCAAAGTAAAAATACACAGAGAGCTATCTTGACTCTGTGCTAGTCTTTGTCTTTCAGACTGCGAGGTCATGTGTTTGAGCTTCCTGAGGTTCTTTGTCACAGTAGATGTAGGCATGTTAACAAACCTTCAGTGCTCATAGGCCTAAGTCCTGAGTATAGACCTAAATTTGAAGCCTTTTGAATTTATTTCAATCAAAATGAAAGATTCCTAAGTGAGATGTAAAAAAACAAACAAAACAAAAAAAACAAAAAAAAACCAAAGATAAGGACAAAATTTACTTCATAATTGACAACAAGAATGTGAAAAGAGTAAATCCTAAGTTCAGAAAACTAAGTTGGTTTTAAGACATCAAAATTATGCTGTTGATCACACTCAAGAATATTTTATTCATGTGGTGATATTTAGTTTAATTGATGGTGGAAGAAAATGTGTAGATGTAGAGATGTGTTGATTTACCGCAAAGCTAGATTTTCAATATAAAGTTCAGAATTGATCTTCTTAACATACAAAGGTTATTTTCTCACCCCTCCTCTGCCAATCCATCACAAGCTAAAAACTGAAAAGTTAGCAGCCTGGTCACTCTGAAGTCTCCATCAGAGTTAAAACAAGTATGGTGACACAATAAAAATGTCAAAAGAACTATGGAATAGTAAAGAAAGTCATATACACAAAACACATTGAAAACATACCCCTTCTTCTGATTTGGTACATCCTATGAGTAAAGGGAACTGTGGGAAGGCTTGAAGATGTTATGGCTGAATGATATGCAAATCATTATCACTAGATAAAGAAAAATAGCTTTTCATAAGTAATGGTAACTTTTCACACACAGATCAACCACATGCCAAAGATGATAATAATTTAGGATAAATTTTCCTAACTAATCAAAATCATTTAGGGCAAGAATTTCCAACCATTGGAAATTATCTAAGGTTAGATTTTTCATCCAATGTAATTAATTTGGGGTTAGATTTTCCAACCAATAAAAGTTATTTAGTAAAATTTTCAGACCAATGAAAATCATATGGAGTAAAAATTTTCAACCAATGAAAATTATTTAAGGTAAGATTTTCCAACCAATGAAAATTATTCATGGCAAGATTTCCATTCAAAGAATATCAATTAGAATGAGGTTTTCCCACCAATGAAAATCATTTAGGGTGAGATTCTTCTTAACCAATAGGCCACATGCAAGGACCAATAAAAGAATGCTGGTGTAAGTAAATAAGATTTAACCAAAACACAACAGATACAATTTCTACAAATCATAAACACATGTATCATTATTCGCTACACTACATTCTGTCAGCACTTCATGAACAATTGTGCACATACATGTATAGGCCTACAGCATTGTCAAAGTAGTGATAGCCAAAACATATGAAACAATGCTGCATTTTTGAATGAAGCTTTGTTGTTTTTGTGGCTAGTTAATCCATTGTTGACCAAACACTGACATCTGGTTTTGTTTGGCAAAAACAGGAAGAGTGGTCATTTTGCACCTGGATAAAGACCATCAACTTCTCATTGTGAATTGGCTACTTTTTCTTATATGTGTTCACAGCAGGCACCTGCCAAATGCTTTTATTTTCTTGGCCACCAAGGTCTCTTTACATGTGATATTTGAATATAACTGCAGTCCAATTCATTACACAGATATCTGTCTTATCACCAGCTTTTGCCATTAACTTCTGAATGCTGTTGACATTGCAGAGTTATCTGTCTTGATGATGATCAAAGCTTAGTTGGTCGGTTGTATTGTTGTTTTACATCCCACTCAAGAGTCTTTCACTTATGTGGAGGCTTCACCACATGCCAGTGAAGGGCTATGGTATGGTATGGTATTGTTGTTTAACGTCCCACTCAAGAATATTTCACTCACATGGAGACGTCATCGGGTGTCGGTGAAGGGCTACAAATTTTGCCTATGCTCGACACTGCAGGCTGTAGAGCAGGGAGGGTTCTTTAATGTGCCAACACCTACTGTGACACGGGACCTCGATTTTCACTGTCTCATCCCAAAGACAAGGACGGCCAACTGCCGTGTGGAGCTACGCGGCTCGAACCCAGATCTTTCGATTTGCAGTCGAACACACTAACCACTCGGCCACGGAGGCCCCAGTGAAGGGCAATAAGTTTGACCTACACTTGGCACTTATATGTATAGCTATTAGGCAGTGGGGGTTCTTTCACATACCAACACCTACTGTGACATAAGATTTTGGTTTGGACTTGAACAACGCCTAGATGCCCATATCATAGGATGTTCCATATACAGTAGTGCTGAGAAAATTGAAAACTTTATGGAAAACAGCTGGTAAATTATACAGATCAAATTGTACATACAGTAAAACTGAAGAATAAAACTTCAATGACTCAATCTTTTTTGCTCTCTCAAACTTTCCTAAAAGTCCCAAATTATTTCTCTATATAACCCTATTAAAGCACTACTCATGACTCAAAGTTTTACAAGTCAAATTTCCCATTGTCTCAAATAAACTTTTGGCGTTTCACAATTAAAACAACAGAAATCACTACAAATAAATTGACCATATAAATTTACCCATACTTGGGTTCTGCACATTGGCATTCTCACACCTATTTTGCTAATTACTGGGTTACGGACCAGCCAGCCTGCAGACATAATATTCGCATACTAAAAGTATCTTAATCATTAAAAGGTGTGTGTATGAGGAAAGGGGGTGTCATTGTAGGCCATCAGAAAAAAAACATACATAGTGATAGAATCAAGAAACTCAAAAAGGAAGTCTCAATGTCTCGAACTTTTTTCAAATTATCCCTTGAAATAAAACTTCCACTTATCGGAAATTTTACTGTATGTTGGTTGATTGTATCGTTGTTTAACGTCCCATTCAAGAATAATTCACTTATATAGAGACGTCACCGTGTGCCAGTGAAGGACGACCAATTATTGCCTATGTTCGGCATGGCTGTAGCAAGGACGGTTCTTTAATGTGTCAACATTTACTGTGATACGGGACCTCGGTTTATACTGTCTCAATCAAAAGAAAGGGACTGCCAACTGTACCATGGCTTAGGCTCAAACTCCAGACACTTCGATTCAAAGTTGAACATGCTAACCACTACAGGCCATGGCAGCCCCTTTACTATATGTACAAGCACACTATTTATTCATAACAACCTCAAGCCTTGTACACAAACGGTGAAATAAATTTGGGCAACAAAAGCTGGTCTTTATGACCAGGAGGTTTTTATACACAGGTAGTAATTAAGCAGGTTTTATAGTAAATAGATAAACTGTCAATAACAACATAGAAGTCATCTGTACTTCTCTGTATTCACAGGGAAGTTTTCAACCATTTTGATAAAATCAAATCAAAGATTTTGAAAAACTATTTTTGGGACATGTTATGTAAAATGTTATGAAAAATTCAAGTTAGATAAGTAAGAAATAATTTTCTTGCTTTAATTAGGGCATTGTCAGACAGAAAAATACATAACATTCATGTTATTAATTTGAACAGACAGTATTCTCTTGGGTAATTGCAATAAATTCAGCTTTTTTATATACAAACAGAAAAGGCTTTAAAATGAGAATTTTTCACATGCTTTTAAACACAATGCCTGACAGTGTGATTTTCTTCCTGACATACCAGATAGAAAGTGCTGGTGTATCTGATATGAAATCGACTTTTGTTATTAACAAAGGCCTCATCAGATGCCTTGTATTGATAGCATACCACACTGTACTGAGACAGTGCATCTGTTACACAAGAAAGAACGTTGTGAAGTGATCTATCAAACATTATATCATCGTCATACAAGTACCGTACACAAATAGTTTTGTTGAGTAGATGAATGAAAAATCTTCAGAGAAACAATTGGTTTTTCTTATATCTTAGAGTGCTTTTGTTTAGTATATTTTGTAATACATGTATTGCACATGTTATGTATATCCCTTAATAAGAGCCCTATGGATAGGACATTCACCTCAAAAGTGGAAGACCCAGAACTGCACATCAAAAAATAAAAAAATTTACTTAAGCTTGAGAATCTTCTCAACTCCAGCTTCTCAACCAATCAGAATTAGTATTAGATGGAGTTGAGAAAATTCTCAGACTTATCTTAATTCTCAAGTTTTTTGTTGCCAGGCCCCGGTAATCAGGGCTGCAACAATTCTCTTTGGTTGATACACTAGCTACAAATGTAGTAAATGATCGCTCCTTAAGTTGTTGGATGTTAGGATTGGATCATAAAAACCTTGGCCTTAATGTGCCGGAGTATACATAGATGTTGGCACTAATAAAGACGAACCACTGCTCAATTGCCCTAAGCACTGGGCAAAGGCCAATATTCAAAGCCCTTCACAGGCATACTAATGAAAGATTTGAGTACAGGGACCTTATTCACAACGCATGCTGTGATTTAGTAATTGCCGAGTCTACGGACCTTTTACTCAAAGTTTACGCAACGATTGTGGAAGTTTTACATCATATACATGTACACAACGCAGTAAAATCCATTACTCTTGCAACCAACAGAATTGAAAATTATTTTAGGCAATCAGTTTTACCAATGATGTTGTATAATTGTATAAAAAGGCTATTGTATCCAAAATCATTTAGGAATGAAATGGATATCCTGGGAAATCAGCTTCTTGTTTATAGCATTTCCATCTGAGTCTGTCAATGCCAATACTTCTACCAATAAAAGAAAATAACAACAACAACAAAAGGAGAAATCAGTGTAAATCTTATCAGTGACATTATATGAATTGGCTACAGCAACTAGAAACTGATTTCTAACACAAATGCACAAATGTACCATTAAGTAGATGCTTAGCAGAAAAAGACTCAGAAAGTAAAAGACAACGGAAGATCAATGTCCCAGCTCGGTTTTGGAATACATGGAAACCTTGCCTAAAGACCACCTCACTTAGGAGGCCATCTCATAACAAAGACCATCAAACTTTGAGAATATTTCATATACATGGAAAAGTCAACAAATACCAGTGAAGGACTTTGAGTTTAAACTTTATTTATTTTACAAGATTGATAAACAAGTTAAAGTAACTTATAATCTATTAATGTCTCTCGTTGGCTCTGATGTCAGTATGCGGGGGTCCTTGCTGTGGGGTGAAACCAAAGTACCCGGAGGAAACCCACGTG
This sequence comes from Pinna nobilis, assembly GCA_016161895.1. Classification (NCBI taxonomy): domain Eukaryota; kingdom Metazoa; phylum Mollusca; class Bivalvia; order Pterioida; family Pinnidae; genus Pinna; species Pinna nobilis. The sequence goes on along the minus strand of JACSZP010015738.1, from coordinate 5,194 downwards.
TCCGAGTTGGCAACCACCATATCATCTCACATAACCCTGACTGTGACTTTGGCCTGTGCTTGGCACTAACGGTCAATGAGGAGTGAGGATTCTTTAATGTATCAAGACCTACTGTGATACCGAGCAATGGATGTGAGAACCAAGGCCTACCAAACTTAACCACACAACCTCATGATCAGAAGGCTAACACCTTTCCATAAGTCACAGAGCCATAAGTCTAATCAAAACTTTCTCAGAGTACATTGTCAATTTCTTGTGAAAACTTGCATACCAGTATACGGTATATAGTGGAGCCTCACTAATCTGGACACCTTCATTCCTAAGCAAATTGTCCGAGAAATGAAGCGTCCGAATTACTGCAACATACATTTCATAATGTTCAAGGCAATCTGAAAATTTTGGTCCCTGGAAATATCGTCCTGCAGGTGAAGCATTCAGATTATTGGCATCCAGATTAATGAGGCTCGACTGTATATACATATACAAATGTACATACAAACATGATCATTTGATTTTGTAATTGTTAAGAAAAATAATTCAATCATAAATTCATACCCTGTCTTGCTGAAACTAACCTTAACCAATGGTATATTTAAGTATACGTTTCTGGCTATTTCTAGCAGAATTATTTTCTGTCCAAATATACTTATTGCTTGCATGATAAATTAAGGCTACCAAATAAATCATAAGCATTAAGCAAAGCCAAATACTAAAAACCATATCAAATATAAGATGTCGTGTCCTTGATTTTACGTGGCTGATATTAATTCACTTTGCATGTACGTCTTTGATCTGGCACAGTTCTAAAGAATCTACACTAACAAACTCATAAAATATGGCCATCAATAGAAAATACACTTTGTCAGTGATCAACAAGTCATGAAATTCTCACAGGGAAGTCACTCCAGCTGAAATATTATGACAGGAAATTAACAAAATTACATTGATTTTCTACAGACTTATTTTTACAAAAAGTATTATGGACTTTCTTCTCTAGATACTGTTCTATAATTTTTCACAATTTGTGAAATCCATTACACATCATCTATTGATGAACAAGATGTGGAAAACTAAGGTCCTATAATGTTGTTCTTAGTTTGATGTAAAGAAAACAATAATTTGATATAAATGATTAAAGATGTTTCTGCTGTAACATTATACAAATCATATCTAGATTGTCAATATGCTTTCAATTGATACTATCTCAATTTTTCTTCTTTTCAGTCGAGGTCATAATTTAAAAGTTCTTTAATTTGGCATAAGTAATAACATTTTCATATCAATTACAGAGAAACCTTGCAAATGAGACAATCATAGTGCATCATTATTAATAAACAGATTAATAAAAACTAATCTAACTAGCAAAGCAGTCCCCTGCAGTAGGTTTTATCTATAAAGAATCCAGAAAGCTTCCTGGAGGTGTTCTTTATGAAACGTTTTTATTCCGACTTGATTTTCTGATCTTCTTTAAAGAATTAGAAATACAATACGACATGTAATATATGATCAATAAAATGGTACTAAAAATCTGTAAATGAAAATATCATGTGAGTTCGCAATGTTCATTCCTTGACTGCTAATTAAGACATGTATTCTACATTTATCTCCTAAGTAGCTTATATACCTAAGACCTTTATAATTAAGTAAGAGTCTGCTGCACAGATCCACACCTACTGTATTCAAAAGTCCTGAGGCTTTCAAAGATGTGGCTTATAAATACATGTATGGTATGGTATTGTTGTTGAACGTCCCACTCAAGAATCTTTCACTCATATGGAGACGTCGCTGTGTGCTGGTGAAGGGCTACAAATTTTGCCTATGCTCGGCACTGCTGGCCGTAGAGCAGGGAGGGTTCTTTAACATGCCAACACCTACTGTGATACGGGACTTCAGTTTTTACTGTCTCATCCGAAGGACAGAGACAGCCAACCTCGGAGTGGTGCTGACGCGGTTCAAACCCGGATCTTCCGATTCCCAGTTGAACACGCTAACCACTTGGCTACGGAGGCCCCTATAAATACATGTATGCTTAAAAAGGGCCACAAAAAATTCTGTCTACAAAATTGCCAACCTTGAAGGGCCATTGTGGCCTAGTGGTTAATGTGTTTGACTTCTGATCCTGAGGATCAGGATTCAAGCCCAAGCCATACTACGGTTGGCTGTCCCTGTCACTGTGAAAAAAAAACTGAGGTCCTGTGTCACAGTAGGTGTTGGCACATTAAAAAACCCTCTCTGCTCCACGGCCATAAGTGCAGAGCATATGCAAAATTTGCCTTCACCGGCACACAGTGACATCTCCATATAAGTGAAAGATTCTTGAGTGGGACGTTAAACAACAATACAACCAACCAACCAAGCAAACCTTGAAAATTTTCCAAGGGGAATTTTTTAAGTTTCATAGGGAAGACTCTAAATTTTGAAAAGATGTTATAGGAAATTTGAGTTTTTGATATGCACTTTGCTAAAGAAATTATCAAAAATTTTCACAAAAATTACAGGGTCACCCTTTTTATGGGGAAACTTGGTAAGTATGTATCTAAGCCCTACACAAGTCCATTAGGAAACTGAAAATAAATGGTCACACTCATTACTGAACGAGAAGTCTGTTTATAATATCTATTGATATCAAATTCTACTTTTACATAATTTCAGTTATATCATATCAATATCTAGCTAGCTAATACAAACTTCTTAAATGTTTGGTCTATGCCTATACAGGTAGGCTACTTTGTCTGATTAATGGAGGAGCTGTTAAGCCAATGAATAATGGGATAGTAAGAGTGTGAGATGGAGAGAGAGAAATTAAGAGTGAGAGGGAGAGACGATGGATAGAGGAAGAGAAAGAGAATATTTTTGAAACAATATTATACAATTCAAAACGACTTTTTGATGAGAAATTTGAAGTTTTGTAGTGATTACACATAGAGATATGAATCCTAGCACAACAAAATGATTAGATCATTGCAGCCCTAAGACGAGATCAATGATGTATTGCTTATCTATCATAAGGTAGTAGGCTATGATAAATGTAATCTTTAACTACTGATTTGGTGTTCATAGAGGATTAGATGTAATACACCGCAAATCAATCATAAATTACACTCAGTTTCTCTTCCGCATTACCAACTGCTTCGTTTGTTATAGATATGTCACTCTCAGTTATTCAATGTTCTGAGAAAGTATCTTAAAAAATATGAGTCACAAATGTGGGTATGTCCATTGCTTATTATATATTGTGAGAAGAAACATACTTCTACATGGGGGGGCCTCCGTGGCCGAATGGTTAGCGTGTTCGACTGCGAATCGAGAGATCTGGGTTCGAGCTGCATAGTGCCACTCCATGGTTGGCCTTCCCTGTCTTTCGGATGAGACAGTAAAAACTGAGGTCCTGTGTCACAGCGGGTGTTGGCTCGTTAAAGAACCCTCCCTGCTCTATGGCAAGCAGTGCTGAGTATAGGCAAAATTTGTAGCCCTTCACCAGCACACGATGACGTCTCCATATGAGTGAAATATTCTTGAGTGGGACGTTAAACAACGATATCATACAATTCCCTACCATACTTTTACATGGTTTCCTGTCCTCCAGATAAAACAGTCAAAACTGAGGTCCCGTGTCACAGAATTTGTTGACATGTTAAAGAACTCTCATTCCTCAATGGCCATACATGCAAAACATAGGCAATAGACCCTACACTGACATACAGAGATTTAATCATACCAGGATTGAACACTGGCATATACATGTGACCTGACCAGCTGGTCACATGATTCATACAAGTACAGTGTAGAAAGGATGAGACAGTAAAAGCTGAGGTCCCGTGTCACAGTAGGTGTTGGCATGTTAAAGAACCCTCTCTGCCCTATGGCCAGCAGTGCTGAACATAAAAATCACATCTAGATGTGTGTCGGCACACGGTGACGTCTCCATATGAGTGAAAGATTCTTGAGTGGGACGTTAAACAACAATGCAACAGTGTAGAAAAGCTTTGAATTTTGTCTTTCAACACTTTCAATAGTCGTGTTTGGCTACACTTAGTTATTTGGGTACAATAGTATTGTGCTTCAGGGGTCAAGACCTTCAGTTGCAGTAGGCAGGATTTGTCCATTAGCAAAGTCTACACTATTGGGCTCAGACCTGAAGCAAAATACAATATCGAAGAGATGTGCCGACAGTGTTGTTGATGAAGTTGTTTTTCAGTACATGTATTGAAAAAGTAGTGTTTAACCTGACTTTCAACATCATGGTAAAATCTAAGTGAACTATGACCTCTAATGAGGGATTTATCATAATGCACTAGGGACTTATCAAAATGCTGAGGTAACCCTTGAAATTGGGACTTTGCTCCTTACTTCTTCAACAAAAGAATAGGAAACCAGTCAAAAAAAGCTGTACAATTTGACCTGTCTTAGCAATCCACTGAATTACTGGTCTACCTGTTTTATGTGACCTAAATGTATGATTCTCAAAATGAATTTTTCCTATATAAATCACCTGAATTAAGAGACCACCTGCCATATGGGACACCTTTTGCTCCTTTCCTTGGATGGTCTTTTAAAATAGGTTAGACTGTATTTTGAAACCTGTGATGATTTAAATTATTTGGTTCAACTACTGTATACAGGGTTATTTTCACCCTAATGCAATTGCAAACAGCTTCGCCCCGTGTTAAATTCCCACATTTTTGTCATAACTCTATTTAATGAATTAACCATTTCGATTTCGCCCAGTTTTGAATTCGCCCACTGACCATGGGGGCGAAAGGGGCGAAAATAAAATTGGGGGGAAAACTTCCCTGTATACAGTACTACGGAGTATGAGCCATCTTTATCCATTAACAGACTCAATGATATATTTATGTTTTCAGTCTGTTTAGGCACGACAACATATACTTCATTTATACATTATGTTAATATGACAAAATTTCATTTATAATTCTACCCAAAATATTTTTTATGTATAGCTGTGTCTGCCAAGGGGTTAAAGGGTGTAAGAGAGAAGTCTTTGCCTTAATCTTTAATAACAACTGATTAATTGACGTTTTGGAGATTGTCTGAAGTCCCACGCATTAGTTTGTATTACAAACTATACCCGCCAAAAAAACAACAGTATCTTTTATTACTTTCATTATATCAACTCGCACATAAGATATTTAGAGGTTATTATATGGCCATTTTAATATCATACCCCTTCTCG
>JACSZP010015737.1:0-13130 GCA_016161895.1 Pinna nobilis | reverse complement strand
AATTGCTATTTCCGAGAAAGTACAGAAGGGATCTTAATAAAAATTTGCAAAGAGGATCTCCATGAGGTATAGTTTGTATGTCATATTTTCTAGCTAATTAGAAAGAAATGGAGCTCCAAGGGGTTTGGTCTTGAAATAGAAGGTCCAGTTATTGAAGGTATATAGAGAACTAAGGGTAAGAAGGGTAAGAACAGTCAGTCATAGGTCTATTAAAGGATCTCTTGTTGATCTTTATCGAGCGCCTTCGAATAGTATAATGAAGAAAGTTTGAACTAAGATTACGAACGTTCTCAGATATATTTCTCTCTCAAATGATAAATTCTTCAACTATGATCCGTAGTTGACATCAGTGATTACCCACGTATTCGCATGTTCACCTTCAAGGCATAAAACACGCTGGCAGCAGGGTCTCATTGGTGTGACATTATTTTTGGATATGTTTTACCTTTATCTTTAAGATAGAAAACTCTCTTTTCCCTTACTTTTTCAAATTTCTTCCTGTTTATTTCAAAATTTTATGAGAAATTTCAATGTGTTCATTCTTATTTAATATTAGTGTAAAGGAAGGATATGCTTTAAAACGGATACCCTTAGGCAATCGAACGGAACAACCATAACTATCGAATATTTTTGCTTCATGAAACATTGTGCTGGAACTTAAATTAAGCTTAGCCATTGACTGTTTTATTGTCATAAACAAAACATATTTTGAAATTTGCTTTTTTGTAATTTCATGTATAGACAACGATCTTTGTTAATAACAAGTTTCGACTTCATCCGGAGGACCACTTTTTCTTCAAGACTAAGATAGGCCTACACCAGAAATTGTTCCACTTTATCCACAATAACATTTCCATTTTTGGAAAGTTCACGCTAGCATTTTTCCTCTGTCCAATGGAAAGTACAAGAATCGAAATTCAATACAAAATAGGTATCTCATAGGTTAAAAAAGTAATGGAATCTTTTCAAAATAGGTTTCATGTGACGTAATTTTCAAGGACATGAAAAAAATGACAACATTCACTTTTATGGTGCCTTCATACATACATCGGAATTGCATATTTGGAACAAATTACTTGCGGTGCATTTAGGTGCCGACTGTATACGGCAATCCGGATAATCTCGAAACTCAGCTAATGATAATACTTTTCTCAAATTTTATTTCAGTAGCTGCTGTAAAAGTAAAGGCGTATTATTATTTTTCCCTTTTATCCCCCTCTTTATCAACATTGAGCATTAATGCTGTCGGTCCTCCCCTTTAACTTTAAGTCTGAGAAAATTGCTACTCGTTTTTTAATTGTTTATCCTAACGGAAAGGTACATGAGTTCTATAGAAGATGCGTGTCCAATAATTTTGGCAATTCATCCCAGATTAGAAGTTTTTGTTTTGTGGTCCGCTTTTTCAAAATTTCACTCAACGTATTAAAGAATTATATTTAGACAATCAAATTTGTCTGAGAATTTCAATTTTAACAATGTTTCCATGTGAAGTAGGTGTTTGGAAGCAAGGAGCATTTTAAATTGTTCACAATTATTTCTGGCCCATAAAAATGAGGAGAGAGAATACTTCTGTAGTTGAACAACATATAACACCAATTCATAATAATAATTTTAAAAACTTCAATAATTTGTTAAACAACGGTAATGATTTTGATGAATTCCACCACAAAACCTTATTTGGTAATCATTGAATAATATTTTTCATTCTAGCTATCCCTCAAAACATTATGTTTGATTGTGTGTATTGATGTTCTCTTATATTTTTTATCATTTTTTACATTTGTTTTCAATTACAGATCAAATCTTTTATGAATTTTTTTATTGACGTTAGAATACCAAGTTTTGTTGTTGCAAATAATTCTGTAGTCGTCAAAGTATCGATTTACAACTACAAACCATCGACAGAAAGGGTAAGGAAACTTTTATCAATGCTCATCATAACTTTTTTTTACCTGTATGGATTGATATATAAGTGTATTTCTTCGATAACATATTTCTTCATCTACCAATTAATACATCAAACCATCAATCGTTCTCTCTGTCTCTGGATTTCCGTTGAGCATTGACTGTGACATGCCAATAGGGAACGCTGACCCCTGACACATTACTCTTGTTACATTTATTAGGACACGGATTTCGAAAATCCCTCGGTACTTCTTCATTTGTTTTTCGCGTACACGTCGCACTGCGAGTGACCCTCCTGTCCTTCGAATTTGACAGGTTTTTTTGTTTTTGAACTGTTGCTATTGAAAAATAGAATTGAAAATGAGTTCGCTTTGCAATGGCGTCGTTTTCACTGAAAGTCATACTTCTGTCGCTCCATGCTCTGACAATGTCGTCTGGTTTATCATTGCGAAAAACTGCCTTTGCTCAATTCGCATCGCATCAGGATATCTTATATTGGGTTATTGACGGAAGGATCAAGGGTCAATCATCTATCGCTCCTGGTGCAAATAGTCTCGGAAAAGTTTGATTTATAAACCAAGTTTTCGGACAACTTGCATGAGGGTAATTATAAAAATTATACCATATTGTCCTAGAATAGGTCCTTTCTTTACTTCAGCCTGTTAACCTCCTATTTAATTCTCTGTTCGTTTGTTCATCTTCTTCGACGTCCTATATTCAAAACAAGTAATTTACCAGCGACTTAAAGTAGCAGAAACCTTCAATCATCAGACCGATGTACATGTTCTACGCCAGTATCAAATATTCCAGATAACTTGTGTTTATTGTGCCTAGGCGTGAGTATTGGGTGTCTTATGTAACGTTCTTCATTCATTCAAGTGCAGTTCAGATAGACACTTTTTGTACGAGTGCTCGCCATTTACTCCGGATAAGACGAGGCAAAGCCAAAGGAATAGTTATCGGAGAGTCAACTAGAATCTTATTATCATGAGGTCTCCATGGCCTCATTAGCTTTTCAACACTGCTGGGTTTTAGTATCTGTTCAATTAACTGGCAGTCGTGAGTTCGAAGATCATTATCAACTTTCATGATACTCTCAATACTGTTAGGTTTACAAATCAATTGCCCTTTATCAGCTTCTGACATTTTCTTCAAGCTTAATGCCGTAAAAAGCAAGCATTTCGTGCAAAACATATGCTCGTAAAACATTTATATTGGAATGCAAACAGTTCGGTTCAAATATACATCTCGTATTCTTCTGTGCTCGCGTACCTGTATCTGAGTCTCTTCAATTCCAAGGGCGTGTCTGTGTTCATGTGTAAGTTCTTATGTCTGTATGTGGGGTTGCCTGTGTATGAGCGTGGGTGTGTTTATAAATCATCGTATGAATATATGTATTTATATTATATTGTACTACGATTGTATTAATAATTTACTTTACTACTAATATTCCATAAGATATCAGTTGAGGTCGAAAGAAACGATGATCCATCATACTGGGAAACCCAAACTAAACAGGTGAGTATTTCTACTCGTTGTCGATATAAATATGCCAATCTTTCATAACATAGCTCAGTTGTTCATTTCAATTCATTGTATTCATGTAAAAGCTATTGAATTCAAAATGTTTAAATATTACTAAAGTCGGTAATTCAAGTGGAATAAGAGAAGGATAAATTGCAGTGGTGTTGCAACAGTTATGTCAATAATGTTCCCTATGCATTTTCCGAGGATTCATATTATCTAGGATAAATTATTGTTCGTCAAAAGTATTTTTCTTAATACTACATGTCAGTTAACACTGTGCCGATAAAGTCTTTACCGTAGACGGTGAGAGCAAGGACTAGCTTATTTACACTCTTAAGGGGGGAGGAGTGTTATTCATTATCTCAAATACTGAAATAGAGATTTTGATAAAATTTATACCACGTCTTCATGAAAAGCATACAAGAATATTCGAGTAAAATGGAGAAAATTCACTGTCTTGTTTTTAAGAGGGACCACCTCCAATACATAGACTTTTTTTTACTATCGGGTAATATGGGAAGATTCTTCATTTTAACAGAAAATCAGATATAAAAAAAGAACTGAAATTGTGCTATAAACTACAAAACTTAGGAAAATGAGAAACAATCACCGTCCAAGAGGCATCAACACGCGCAATGTCTCAGAAGAATTTTGAGCCGACTTCCGGGACTTTATAACCGGTGTGCATTTCGGTATTTACTTTCCTTTACCATGCTGACCTACATTTTGCGTTAGGCTAGATCTAGAGGACTATTTGGTGTAGATAAAACAATTATCGGAAAGTTGCCAGGACGGCTAAACAAAAAAATAATCTTGAAATATAAGGGAAATCTGTGGACTAAATAAGCGCCGAGGTAGTAACTAGGAAGATTTTCATTTTTCCATCACGTTCAAATACCGAAAGAGAAAGTCAATTTAACTTTACACATCTATTCAACAAAAACGTTTGCACCAATAATGTGTGGATATATAAATCCTAATTTAAAAAAAACCAAACAAATTGAAAACATAAAAAGACCCCAGCACATGTTAATGAACAAACTCTACAGGTGAACACGTGTGTTACCGAACGTAGGGGATACCTGGTAATGAGAGAATAAAACCTGACATATATTTCTATAGTATCAATCGTTTCCAATGTTTTGGCAAATCAACACCTTATGGCATTAATTCTACTTTGTGATGCCCCACACAATGTCTGTTTCGTCGTCTGATGTACGTTGTTTTTACCGATAAACAAGAGCATGGTTTGACATTAAACCATTCAAAACTTGTATTCAGTTCTTACAGGTGTTACAGTTAGCCTAAGCAATGATTTACGAATCAAGCATTGAGAAACAACATTGGATCATTTTATTCATTTTGAATAAGACTCGTGTTTCGAAACTTACAATAAAACGCCGATGCTTTTTTTCATATAACAGCCAACAAGCGGCTGAATGACTAGGCGTCTTTCCGAGAAATCCGAGCGTGCAGAAGGAAAACCCGCTATCGGTAACGCGCGAAAAATTGCGCATTTATTTTATACTCGGTCTCCTTAAATGTCCATTTTGTATTTCATTAACCTTTGCGATTATTGAACCAGTATTAAGATTCTTTTAATCGCCATAAGCTCAGTTGGTTATAAGAACTTATGCTTTAAAGACTTAATCATTTTCGTAGAAATCTTTGGTTTATTTTTGAGACCATCAAAAGTACAATTTAAATAAAACCGTATGATTTTTACCAGTTTTTTTAATATAAATTCTTATCAACTTCCGCTCAATTTAAGTTACTTTGTAAGGTCTATTAAAAATGTTATCATTTTATTATATTTCATTTTTTAAATTAAAATTACTGACTTCGTCAGTGAGTTTTTCCTTTCAAACCATAATCATCATCGTTTTTATTTTGATTAGTTTTGCTAAAGAAAAGTATTGACAATACAATCAGAGCAAACTGCATTTCAATTGCATTAATTTCAAATAGATAAAAAAGGCTGGAAAAAAATTTATCTGATCTTAATAACTTTTATCCACAAAATATTTTAGGATAAATCGTCGAAACTATGTCTCATTTCATCAAATTTCAATATTTGAAATCATCGACGCATTTTTAAAAAATAAGAACGATTGTAATATGTAATAGCAAAAACTGAAATAAATGGTTTCTTTGTTTCTTTTCGAATATTTCGACTTCTTGAACTTAAATGCAATCATGAGTACAAAACTGTACCAGAAGTTACCTACTCATTATTTAAGCAAATTAAAGGTTTTTAGCAGGGATTACATACGATTTCGCAAAGGTTTTTCTTTCAATACAAAGTGTAATAAAGTATTTACACGAAGAAATCTGAAATATCGGTCGTTAAGGAAAAGTGTTATCTTTTCCAAAAATATTTTTTGATGATATCAGAAATCTGCGCGGCTATAGTCGAACTTAAACATCATAACGTGAAAACAATTACACGGATGCTAATGTTTTGTAGATACCACCTAATCAACAAGAATCAGTCGTGTTTTCGATGTCATTCAAAAAAGTGCTCAATTCAACTATAACGGTCTCAGCATTTGACTATCGACGCCATACACTCCTGGATGTTGTTAAGAAAACAATTGACGTTAAGGTATTTGTATTTTATTTCGTTTTTTAAAAGATCGACCCTTATTTAGTTTATATTCTGTAACACTATCTGATTAAAGTAACTTCATGAAGGCGGGTCCCATTCATACTCGCTTCGATTACGATTTTCCTAAAGCATACAATATGTACATATAATGTATTTTGTAGATTGGTGGTAAGAATAAGCTCCTTACCGTTTTATTTGACCTCACCAAAGAGATTAATTCTTATATAATAGTGATGCTTACATTGTTAAATCATACCAACGGGCAGTGCATATTGGGGAAGTCGGAAAGCTTAGTGCTCTTGTCATGTTATTTTTTATCAATGTATTCATTATTGTTTCATGAAAACTATATTAAGATGACACATGCTTGGCGCGCCTACTGTATTTCTGAATTTATGTCGTTTTTGTATTGTTGTTTAACGTCCCGTTCAAGATTATTTTACTCATATAGAGACGTCACCGTGTGCTAAAATAATAAATAATTACACGCAAAACGTATAGAAATCATTATCGTTCTTGTCCTATAGCATTATCGATTGATATTCTCGCAAGAGTGAAACTTTTTGAATTCAAAATAAACTTGAAAACGAAGATTGCAAAACATTAAAAATGAAAACAACAAAGAAAGCAATATGCATTATTCACAATAATACACTCATCCACCGATTAAAAATGTTATTGTTCTTTCAAATCATGACACCCCTAAGTTGCCAAAAGTGATCTGACCTTTTTGACAAAAATGTTGTGCCAGTTGACAAAGCCCCCTACAATATTTTTATGTTTCTTTGTTATTTCAACAAAGGAACTTGTTCTCCCTTTGCTCCCACTTGATTTTCAAATTTCCATACAAACAACGGTACATTGCTGGGTCTACCAGCCGAAAACTTCTATCCAATCTTTAACATCTGTAATGACAGCTATCAAGAACTAGCTCCGTAACTACGGTGATACTAGCTAATCAAGGGGTGTTGTGTATCAGATGTGGAATCTCAAAAATTCTAAATTTGTAGTACATACAATATTGGTCACTCTTTTCATGTAAGAGCATAAAAGTATTTGATTTCTTAATACTCTATAACAGTTTCCTTAATTCTAACCGAAAAAAGTAGTTAAAAGATCTACTTCAGCTTTGTTTTGAAAAAATGACAATGGTACATAAAAATATCTAGTTCTTAAAAGGGATAAACCATACTTTCTAAATAAAAACCATTCTATTTCTAGTGAAAAATTATCTGATAATGACATTATCAAAGCGCTTGAATTTTCGTTTGAAAGCCTACTTATTAAGTAATTAACAATCTGTCGGCATTGCAATAGATACTATTTGTGCTTCCCTTCTTGCTAACTATTTTCTATTATTCTTATGAGGCTGATTTTACAGGGGGACTTTTGAAAATGATGACAGGAATTTACTCGATCATTTGATTTCACGCTTCGCCATATAGATAACGATTATTCGTTAAAAAAATAACAAAATTGATGACTACGTTGACCACGTCTACCCTAATCTTTTTGAGAAAAAGAACACCGCACAGAAAACTGCAAGGCCTACTTCCTACCAGATCTCCACTTGGAGATATACCATGAGGAACGTTGTAGATGGAAACTTTACACGATTAAAGAGACGTATGACCGGTCAACAGGAGATACTTACTCCTTCTAAGTACCTGGTCCTATCTCTAGTGTGTCAAGGGGCCCGTGTTTGCCCAGCTCTTTGTTTTTTTTACTCCTTATAGGAACTATAAGATCAAGTTTTTAACGTTACTTTTACCTTTTCTTTTTTTTAATTTCTATTTTTTATGCAGCAAAATGCCAGTTGCATCTGCATATGGAGTTTATATTCTTGAGCATGTGTTGTTGTTGTACTGTTGCTAAACGTTCCACTCAAGGATATTTCACTCAAATGGAGACGTCACCGTGTAAACGCAGGTAAATAGAAGGGTCAGAGGTACGAATCCCTTTAGCGCCACGCTACAGTTGGCGGTCCCTGTCTCTCGGATGGGACATTAAAAAAACGGAGATCTTTTGTTACAGTAGGTGTTGGCACGTTAAAGAACCCTTCCTGTTCTACGATCATAAGTGCCGAGCATAGGCAAAACTTTATCGCCGTTCTCCGGTACACGGTGACGTCTCCATATCAGTGAAATATTCTTGGGTGGGACGTTTAACAACAATTAAAAAAGTAGACTAGGAGATACCAAGGGGGGGGAGGGGTCGACTTAGGACCCCTCTTCACTTGTGAAATCACAGGGTCGGTCTTGACAGCGAAGTTCCGCTGCATATATATTAACGGGGTTGTAGGGACATGTGACACTGTAATAACATCTGGAAACCCTATTCTTTATTTATACCCTTTTGTATATATTAGGGGAGAACATATTTACAATTTGTTACTCTATATGCTTCAATCCTAGGAACGTACAATCGAAATCTGAATGAGAAAGTTGCATAATTTCTCTTTTTTCCACATATATGTACTATTTTCAGGCACCAGGTGTTCAAAAGGAATATAATATACCGACACTTATCAGTATATCAAGAACAACAAACAATTTTGTTAAACAAGTTGATCTACCTGATGCTCCAAACATAGTCCATGGTTCAAAGGAGATTTATGCGACAGTAACAGGTAAATTATCATTCCTATAAATTATCATTGTTTTTGTTGAAGGACCTTAAAATGAACAAATATTATATCCCCCATAACTTGTTATATCAATATTATTTTATGTACATAATTGAAAAATCGTTACAGGATTAACAGCGTGGAAATCTGCTTAACTGGGCATATTGTTGCTTTTGAACAAATCATCTTTCTTTTATGGAAAGATGATGCCAACTGACTTGAACCGTCAATATTTTAGTATTATCGACACTTTTAATCAATGTTTGTTGGGGTATCTTTAAGCACCTAATCTGACAGGGGAATTTGGTTTGTACCTGCTCAGCAATAAACGAAATATAAGATGCTTCCACCGAGGATCAAACACTTGATTTCAAGGATTGAGCTGAGCACTAGAGTCGACTCAATATGATGAAAGTTTTGGACGGGGAAATCTTAAACAAGAGGGAAATAACATCACTACATATAACGAGGCTCCGCCAGGTTGCAATGATGCAATTATCTAATCCGATAATTTTGAAAATAACATGTTACACCTAATTACATACTGTAACGTTATGTTAATAAATATTCAAAAATTTTAGTCAATAAACGAGGGCACATTGGTATGTTGTAAGCCTGATACCAAAGGAATTGAATTTTGTCCGATATATTGTACTATTTTTCAACATGATCTCCTTCAGTATCTTTTTCAACTTCATCTATAGGAGCTATGAAATTTAGCAAACGGTATTTAAGGTCCTCAATGCCACTTAACAGAACTCCTTTTCTTGGCTGTTCAGAAAGTCATTCTTTGTATTGATGACGTAATCACTCCACTGAAAGTGGGTACCTGAAATTTGTTTTCAGTTCTGAAAGTGGATGAAATTCTGATGGAACGAAATAAGGCGAATACGGCCGATGCTCAATATAATTAAAGGCACAAAAGTAGATGGCGGCCATGGCAATGATATATATGTACTTGTGAACACAATCATTGTTTTAATGGAACAAAACACCTATAGTGAGCTTCCCCGGCACTTAAGTTTAATATTTTCCCTTTGCTGCGTCAGAAATAAAAGCCAAGTATGTGTCATTGATTGTTTGTCCCTTCTTGAGATGATCTATCTGCATCCCCGAAAACCGAGGTCATAATCTTTCCAGCTACTGAACAGTCGTTGCCTTCTTTGGCGGAGGAAAGCCTGTATGCTTACAATGTTTCGACTGTTGTTTGGCCTCGGCGTAAAATGAACCCATTTTTAATCCACAGTGACAAATATCTGAAGGAAATTGGCAGGATCTTCATCAAAACGGTTAAGCTCAGCACCCAATAATATTCGCCTGGTGTGCTTCCAACCTTCCTGATCAAAAACCTTTTTACTGCAAGATCCTCAGTCAGAACGAAATGAACCCTTTCTTGTGAAATGCTAACTCTACTAGATAAGTATCTTTCTATCAATACCATGGGCTTTATTGGCAATTTCTTAGGTTGCAACATTGGCAGGCCTTCCTGGACGGGGGTCATCCCCAAGACTCTGTCGGTCGCGCTAAAGTTCCGCCACCATACCTTTTCACAGTAGCATATGAACGGGCATAAAACAGGCATCCGTAGTGTTGTCATAAAATTATTGGGAATATCCTTAGTTATTCAACCTTTTTATGCCAATATTGGATAACTTCTCTTTCATCGCTTTTGTCCATTTTGCAAAAGCCGCTTTCCTTGTTTACTTTAGAGTGCTACCTCGTCGATATAAAGTGACCAAATGAGACCAACCTCGGGTACACGGCCCAAGAAAAATATTTTTGTGGAATTATTTTTTCTCTCAAATAATGGACAGAAAATGCAGTTTAGTCTTGAAGAGATTTGTTCATCTCACCCTGCATTATCTCACCCCGAAAACCGGAAGTTGAATAATTAGCTCTAATGTATCTACAGCAATTTAGTCGAGCTGTATATCTCTTATTGCTGACAAATGGAAGAGAACTCCTTTCGTACAGCCGAAGTTATGTTTTTTAATAAACTGCAGACTAAAATTTTCTGGCTATTGTTTGCATTTTTGATACTTTGTATCAATTTTTATTCATAAGACATTGTGTACATTTCCAATATTACGTCACATCTATATTGTGACGCCATGATCCAAATATGAAACCTTCTATGAACGAATGTTAAACAACCATTATGTTACAGGCTTCGTAATGGACTTCAATAGGCATGAACACACGAATAGAGATTTCTTGTCTCTCCTGGAATATGTGCTAGATCTTATTATTCTTTTCGACAAAAGTATTAATTAACGTTAACATAAATATGATGCAATGATGATACATATCAAGATTAGCTGCATTTGCAATTCATGAATATGGGCTGTCGGTGGGTGTGATTATTCAACAGGTAGTGCTGACTTTTTATAGCACCCGATCCCAACATCAACAGTTTGTATTGTCTTACGGTCACTGAATATATCTATTGTCTTCTGGAAAATAAATGACTTTATATCTTTCATTTTGATACTTGAAGACATAAATATGCGATCACAAAATCGTTTGATTAACTCCAATATCTATTTTGAAACAAAATCCTGTTTAGTGATTTATACGAGTACCCTATAAATGAAATCCAGTCAGAAGTTGATTGAGAGACGCCAGGTCTCAGATAGGATCTTCGACTTCATGAAAACCATGGTCTTTAACATATTATTTGTACCGCTTTAATAATGAAGATTTTACCTCAAGGCATTATTGAAACATAAAAAAGTCAAAATCATAAATCGCGTTTCTGATATTTGCCATAATAGTATTATTATTAAATATAAATACTGTTGTTTAACGTCCCACTCAACTATATTTCACTCATATGGAGACGTCATCATGAGCCGATGAAGGGCGACACATTTTGCCTATGCTTGGCACTTATGGTCGTAGAGCAGGGAGGGTTCTTTCACGTGCCGACGCTTACTTTGACACTTTTTACTGTCTAATTCGAAAGACAGGAACGGCCGACCACAGCATGGCACTGTGCGGATTCGAACCCCGCACCCTTCCATTCGAAGTCGAGCACTGTAACAACACGGCCACGGCGGTCCCTTGACCATGATATTTAAACGCCTTACAAGTAATAAAATTGCTATCTAAAAACTTTGCGAAATTCGGAAAACATGTTTGTACATGTATTTATTATATTTAGGGGACATCCTTGCTCCAAGTATTCATGGATTGGAAAAATTGATCCGGATGCCGACGGGATGCGGAGAACAGACGATGCTGAGTCTTGCACCAGATGTATTTATCTTAAAATATCTTAATTCCACCAATCAGCTTCAGCAGGATGTGAAAAAGAAGGCAATTGAATATATGATAGGAGGTAAACAGGATGAAAATACAATTGTAATAATATGCTGACCTTGTCTGCAATAATATTGTTTCCCTAATTGAAAAATTGAGAAACCTAATCGGCAATGGTTATTGAATCTTCCTTTTTGATGAAAAGATAAAGGTAGAGAACAATTAGCGATCTTCTTCCTATCAACAGGTATACAAAATAAAGAGCTGGGCAATCACGGATCCCTGGCCACACCCTCGGTGGGTCCTATATTTTGATCAATTATCCGTAGTCAAAGTCAGTGTGCACAGAACAGTTAAACATCCGATGTGAAACACGTTGAACAAGTTCTTGAGTATCGAATTCGTTGAGAGACAAATTTCTATATGCAGGTGCAATAAATATGTTACATAAATACGGGAAATTGGCGATGGTTAAAATGAAGTCATTCTGTTTATCATAAAACTGAGTTGCAATTAACCTTTAACGTCTATGTTTAAGAAAATATTTTGGTTCGAAGTAGCCGTTGAGGACTCTGAAGAGTATTTCTCGAGGTTACTGAGGTAAATCGAAACGACAAATGAATTAAAATGATTGTTGTTGATAGATTAAACGTTGTCGATATATCTAAATTAGTTTGAATAGAGTTTAAAGTGTTCACATGTAAACAGGTAGTCTTAACAAGGAAAACAAATAAATTCTTAAAGCAAATAAACACAGCTTGCTCCCTTCTATTGTGTATGTGGGAAGTAAGGGGTGCATTTTAAAAATAATGTATAGCTCGTTTCCTCTTCGTTTCCATTAACATTTTGCTTGAAATTCATAATTCTCTGTGTATAATTCTCCCTACCCCTACCATTGTCTGTACCATATCAGATCGCGTCAATTTACAGAAGTTTTGTATGAGTTTTAGACAGTAATGCTGCATTACTTCTAGCTTTGGCATGTCTGCTTTTGATAAATTCGCCCAGAGTTCGCAGCCATATAACACAGATGGCAAGACAACTTTATGATAAAGACTGACAATAGTCATGGGATTTGTATATTTACAGTCGTAACCGTATCCTGATATGCTATTTATTAATTTTCGACCTTTAGCACATCCGGTATCTACACTCATTGTGTTCTTGAGATTATTTTGTATGCTGACTCCAACGTGTACTTGG
>JACSZP010015732.1:0-11537 GCA_016161895.1 Pinna nobilis | reverse complement strand
ATAAAGAGCTTTATTTGCTAACGGGCCAATATCGGCAGGATATCGGCAAACGATGCCGATATTCCGCCTTACTGCCGACATCGGGCCGATATAGTCATGTTAGCTGGGTAGGAGACCACCTCACTAATCAGACCAATTTTAGCCAGTCACTTGGACATCCGTAATGGATAGGTTCCACTGTATATCTCTTTGTCAGTTTAATGCTTCTATATCTCTAGAAGACTTTTGATTGAGTATACTAAATGTTTCATTTATATTTTACAGCCCATCTTTACAATTCCGGGTCGGACATATCCTGTGGAAATATTGTACACTAGGGAGGCTGAAACGGATTACCTAGATGCATCGTTGATAACAGTCATGCAAATCCATCTCAAAGAACCACCAGGTAAAAATCAAATCCACATGTACCTGTATCTTACTGTTTTGTATACGTGTAGTTACCTGTAACTGTAAATCATCAGGCCTTTCACTTACCATGCTGGGCATTCCATGGCTCAGTGGTTAGCATGTTGGCCTTCTGATCATGAAGTTATGGGTTTGAATCCATGTCATACTGCAGTTGGCAATTGGTAAAACTGAGGTACCATGTCATAATAGATGTTGGTACATTAAAGATCCCTCATTACTCAATGGTCCTTAGTGCCAAGTATGGGCCAATTTTTTGCACTTCACTGGCATTGTCGATATCTCCTTATAAGTGAAAGATTATTGAGTGGGACGTTTAACAACATTGCATCCACCTGAGCAACAAATGAGACCATCTAAGTGTCTGTCAGAAAATTGGTCTAATTTGTGATGTCATCTCTTTGATGACATTTGAGGAGCTAAGAATAATAACTAACAGGAAGGAGGTCATTATTCTTTGTCTATTGTAAGATGATGATGATGTTAAGGTGAGGTTCTGGGCCACTGTGGCCTAATACTTAGCGTGTTCAACTTCGAATCAAGAAGTCCAGTGGTTCAAGCCCAAGCCACGGTAGAGTTTGCTGTCCCTGTCTTTCGGATGAGACAGTAAAAACTAAGGGTTCATGTCACAGTAGGTGTTGGCATGTTAAAGAACCCTCCCTGCTCTACGGCCATAAGTGCCCAGCATAGGCAAAATTTGTCTTTCACCGGCCACACGGTGATGTCTCTATGTAAGTGAAATATTCTTGAGTAGGATGTTAAACAACAATATAACAACAACAATAAGGTGAGGTTTCACTTTTCATAGATATCAATTTTTGATACTCTTGAAGCATTCCAAATAAAAATGTAGGAGTGAGTTACATACAGGACATTTTTTTGCTCAGAAATTCCTGGTATTGAAGATTGATAGAAAAAAAAACTTAAAAAAAAAGTTTGAAAAAATGAACTAGCATCTATCTGGAATCTAAAACTTACATATCCATGATATTTGTAGGGGATATTTTACTCTTCTTGACTGGACAAGAGGAAATTGACACCGCTTGTGAGGTTCTATACGAGAGGATGAAGGCCCTGGGCCCTGAGGTTCCAGAACTCATTATCTTACCAGTATACAGTGCCCTGCCCAGTGAAATGCAGACCAGAATCTTTGAGCCAGCACCTCCAGGTTCTAGAAAGGTAAGGTACCCATATCATCGGTTTGATTAAATTTATTGCTTGCATATATTTACAGTCATACCTGTTTTAACTCATTGACCCCTGAAATTTCAAAATGAACTCTTCCAATTAATGAAAAGGAGGGGGTAATGGGTGAAGAGATTGGTCAAGGGAAGTTTGAAAATATGGTCACATATGACAGGTGGTCCCTTAATTCAGGTGATTTCCTATAGGTAAAAACCTCTTTGGGAAAGATACATTAAGGTCTCATAAAGGCAGGTTGTCCTTTAATTTGGTGGGTCACTTAGGCAGGTTAGATAGAAAATTGTCAAATATAGTAGGTGCACTTGATCTAGTGTCTTTTGCACTCATTTTATTGCACAAAATTCAAGTGAAGTTAAAAAAAAAATTACACCCATCTCATCGTGAGGTCATTCAGTATCGATCAGATACACGATAATTTACATCAGAATTAACCCTTTCACCCCTAAATATCAAAGTAGTATGCTCTTTTCTATTGTATTAGACTAGTCTATAAGAGTCTGCAGTCTTGAAAGGGTTAAGAGAAGTAATCACATAATCTTTAAAATCTTGGTTCTGGTTTAAAATTTCTAACTCTTTAATTGCTTAAGTTCAAGCAGATTTGTTTTCCCATCTTAATTTCGAACTATAAAAATGAAAATGATTCAATATGAGAGTTTCAAAACTTTGGCCCTTTTGAGCATGGATGTATATTTGAACATTGCGTGACGAAAAGGGATGGACTGCTTTTTAAAGTAAGAAAAGAGACTTCATTGCAGCGACCACACAGCATTGATATTAGGGTGAAAAATAATATTTGACATCTTTGAGGTATGGATATGTTAGCAGAACATTTTGGTAACATTTTGATGTGGTTCATCCTAGTAGCAGTAATGATATACAGATATACCAGTTGGTTCCTAAAAAAAAACAGTCTCACTTTCTTGTATAGCTTAACGCACCTACACACAAAAGAGTTTGACAAAGGGGACATAACTCAACACTTTGTATTAATTTTGTTCTAGTAAACTTATCTTTCTTAATTGCAACAATTGTATGTGTAATGCACATTTTGATGTACGGTTTATATTTCAATACAGGTTGTAATTGCTACTAACATTGCTGAGACCTCACTGACAATAGATGGAATTTACTATGTGGTGGATCCGGGATTTGTCAAACAGAAGGTGTACAACTCTAAGACTGGAATGGATCAGCTGATTGTCACACCAATTTCACAGGTATGTTTTAGACTCTCCCTTCCAGGTAGTAAAAAATTAATCAATGCATGTAACATGATTGCATTTAAGATACTAATAGTCAGTAGAATGGAAAATTGCATGCTACAATTTAGACTACCTGGATGGCTAAAATAAGTGTTCACATAGGAACCTATAAGCTTGCTGAGACGAAAGTGCGAAGAGCAAATTCCACGCCCCAGGCAATTCATTGTCTTTGTTGTTGTCAGTGGCATCTGAAGCCAAAACTTTAACCTTGACTACATCTTTTGAACCTGAATAGATAAGGCTTTGATATTACATGGGGTTCCTCATGATTTACTTAGTTTTAGTTCTTTCATTTAGAGCCATGACGTTTGACCTAAAGACTTAGATTCATATCCTATGACAAGTTTTGTTGTCTTCTGACGACAAGTCTTGTTTTTTGCTTTCCATTGCACTGTAAGGATAAGAATATGGGTTTAAATGCCATTAAATTAATGGGGCCTTAATGGGAATGCCAGGGGGCCTCCATGGCCGAGTGGTTAGCGTGTTCGACTGTGAATCGGATGATCCGGGTTTCGAGCCGCGTCAGCACCACTCCACGGTTGGCCGTCTCTGTCCTTCGGATGAGACAGTAAAAACTGAGGTCCCGTGTCACAGTAGGTGTTGGCACGTTAAAGAACCCTCCCTGCTCTATGGCCAGCAGTGCCAAGCACAAACAAAATTGTAGCCCTTCATCGGCAGACGGCGACGTCTCCATATGAGTGAAATATTCTTGAGTGGGACGTTAAACAACAATACCAATACCAAATGCAAGAGTATTGCGCCCGAAGACAGGCAGTTTAAAGAATCTGATCATTGTGATTACGGTTTCAAGAGTTGATATTGGAGAAATATTAAGAGTTGACAGTCTATTTGCTTAGGGTATTTTATTTTCAAAATATCTTTAGCTTATTTTTCCTTGAATTTAGTTCATCTTTATATACTCAACACTTATGTGCTCTTTATAACATGTTTCTGTTTATGTCTTTTATCCCTGACAGGCCCAAGCTAAGCAGAGGGCAGGTCGAGCTGGTAGGACAGGTCCGGGCAAGTGTTATCGACTGTACACGGAGCGTGCCTACAGAGATGAAATGTTACCTACCAACGTGCCGGACATCCAGAGAACAAACTTAGCCAGCACAGTGCTGTCACTTAAGGCAATGGGTATAAACGACTTGTTGTCGTTTGACTTTATGGATGCTCCTCCAATGCAGACACTGATCTCAGCTCTCGAGCAGTTACATGCTCTCAGCGCTCTCGATGATGAAGGATTACTTACAAGACTTGGACGGAGGGTAAGTGTTATCGATTTGATGTTTATATTAGTGATGTTATTTGCAACACTGGATGACACTCCAGTCATGTATTGTCATTTTATGTTAGACTGTATTATTTATATTGTCGTTTAATTGCAGTTTATGTTTAGTAGAAATGTTGACACTTTGAACAAGATGCCCTGAAAACATTAATTTTACTATCTTTTTTTCTTTTCATACAGATGGCAGAATTTCCATTGGAGCCTATGTTATCAAAGATGCTAATTATGTCTGTTCACCTAGCGTGTAGTGATGAAATTCTGACAATAGTGTCCATGTTGTCTGTGCAGAATGTCTTTTATAGACCAAAGGTATGTTTCACCATGTTGCACCATAAAACTTTAAAATAGGTATTGTCAGTTCATATTGAAAGAGTAATTTCTTGTATGAGTGATCCCGCATATTTCTTAAATACTTAATCATTTCATTTAATTTTGATATAGGTCTTGCAGTTGTTGATTATGTATAGCCATTTCTACGTCATGTTCCTCTATGGTCTTCAGATATATCTGCAGGCAGCCTGTGTGATACTCATGACACTTTTTTGTCAATTTAAGAGCCCATCCCTGCCCAGTATTCTGAATTTGCTTTGCGATTGGCTTTTCCCCATCCTTCGGATGCAGCAGTAAAAAAAAAAGAGGTCCAATGTCACAGTATGTATATGTCGGCATAATAAAGAACCCTCACTGCTCAATGTTTTGAAGTACTAATAGTAGCCACAAATTGTAGTATTTCATTGGTAATCAGTGAAGTCTCCATAGATGCAAAAGATTCTTGAGTGGGATGTCAACCAACCAACCAATAAAAATTTCAATGCTATATTGTATCTGCTGGTTAGGAGTTGACATAAATTACAAATTATTTATCCATGAATATAGCCATTGTAAGGTTACACTCAAATATTCTTTATGTACTTACAAAATTGAAATATCTTTAATCTTATCCTGTTTTAGGATAAACAAGCATTAGCTGACCAGAAGAAGGCCAAGTTTCACCAAACTGAAGGGGACCACTTAACACTGCTGGCAGTGTACAACTCCTGGAAGAACAACAAATTTTCTAGTCCGTGGTGCTACGAGAACTTTGTACAAATTAGAACCTTGAAGAGAGCTCAGGATGTCAGGAAACAGATGCTGGGGATAATGGACAGGTAAGTTGATTGGTTGCTTGTACTGATATTTAACGTCCCACTTAAGAATCTTTGACTTATATGGAGATGTCACCGTATGCTGATGAATGTGACAAACTTTGCCTGTGCTTGGCACTTATGGCCATTGAGCAGGGTTGGTGGGGAGGTTCTTCAACATTCCAACACCTACAGTGACAGGACCTCAATTTGTCTGCAGAACAGGGACAGCCAACTGCAGCACAGTGCAGATTCAAACCCATGACCTCATGATCGGAAGGCAAACAAGCTAACCACTGAGCCATGACAGCCACGGTTTATATCTCAGTGAATTATAGTAAAACCTGGTTTATGGAACACCAGTGTGTAAAGTCCACCTGTCTTTAAAAATTGATTGTTCCTTTCTTGGATTGTGTCATAAATGTATAAATCAACCTCTGTTTAGTGAATTTCTCACTATAAAGACTGTATTAGTTTAATCCTTAGAGGGGGTATTTATACAGGTTTTAACAACTACAATCAAATCTTGAAAACTTCAATGTCTTTCTCCCGAAGTTCTTGATATCTCTAAGTAAAGTTACGGTCCTGATTTTTTCCATAATATATTAAGCAAATTTTGTCTCCATCTTTCGAACATCGATGTTGAAATTTTTTATCTGCCGAATAAATTTCACAGTCCAAAGCTTAAGTGACTTGTAAAATATCATCTCAATCTTTTAAAATGCGAATTTTCGGCAGACATTGTAATTAATGTTTATTTAGTAATTAAGATGATGGCAGTGTTAAATGATTTAAGAATATTCATCAAAATGATAAGTGATGAGAACAGGGTCCAGCAAAGGGAGTGAACAAAAGGATAGGGGTCGGCGGAATAGGGTTCAGCTGGAGAGATGTCATATTTTTGAAAACTCGAAGTTTTAAAAAAACTCCAATTATATCAGCGGTCCCAAGTGCTTCAAGTTTTCGAGATTCAACTGTATTTCCCACGCACCCATTCAATAGCTGTATACTGTTTTATCCCAAGGACTGGAAACTATTCATAATGCAACCCGAAATTGAAGTCTCAACCTTCTGGTCATATCAACCATGATAAAGTAATAACTCCTGCTCCAACATAATTTCTTAAAACTTACAGATAAACTGGCTTGAATAGATAGACAAGCTGATGGTGGACAGGATTCTTTAATCTTTTTGTACTTAACAAATCTTAGATTGTTTTATTTTGTGTACATCTAATTACAGGCATAAGTTAGATGTTGTCAGTTGTGGCAAGAACACAGCCAGAGTACAGAAAGCTATATGCAGTGGCTTCTTCAGGAACGCGGCTAAGAAGGACCCACAGGAGGGCTACAAGACATTAGTGGACAGTCAAGTGGTGTACATCCACCCCTCAAGTGCTCTGTTTAACAGACAACCAGACTGGTAGGTTCTTACATTTGATGATAGTTTCACATATGGTCCTCAACCCTTTCAACACCACAGACCATAATGGACTGATCTTCTTGGATAGAAAAGAGCATACCATTATGATATATGAGGTTGAAAGGGTTTACTCCAGGGTCTCTTGCCCATGAGGGTTGTTGTATCCTTATATTTTTACACCATACTGGTGAATCTTTTTCACTCAGTGGAATATTTCAAAAGACAACAATTACATATCTATTTTTCTGTTGTGCCTGCATATCTCTCTCAGTTTTCATTNNNNGGTCATTTCTGTAGCCGAGTGTCTTGTAGAACCTTATTTGTAAAAGTCAAGTGCACACCAGATATCTACGAAGCCACTGAGTCTTTGTTTTAACAAGCATCACTCTTAAATTTAGACTTATCAATAAATAATGGAAACATATAATCGGCAATTATTATTGACAAATAAGCAACTAAAAATGCATGTTTGTTCGGAATATTTCATGTCGGTGTCGGAAGTTGTAAATTCCGTTATATGGACGGTAAACAACGCATTGTATGTTTGTTCTTGGTAGGTGAAAATGTTGCATTATCGATGGTCGTTATAAAGCGGTCTGACTGTATAATATTTAGCTTACATTATGTTGGTTTGTTTATTGTTGTTACCGTTGGCTGTCGTCATGGCTCAGTGGGTAAGATATTCTCCTTCTGATCGTGAGGTCACGGGTTCGAATATGTGCCTTGCTGCATTTGGCTGTCTCTGTCTCTCGGATGACACAGTTAAAACTGAGGTCCCACGTCAAAGTAGATGTCTGCAAGCTAAAGAACCCTATCTGCTCTATCGTTATAAGTGCCAAGCATAGGTCAAATTTTTCTCCCTTCACCCACATATGCCAATCCTTCCCATCTCCTTGTAATTTAAACGAATGATTTAACAGTTTTACCTTATCTGATACAGTTAAACCTTAAATATTAAGAGTGACGTGATACTGTGATTTACCTTGAGGTTGGCTTTCCAGCAATTTACTTATTATATACTTATTTCTTTTCTCTTTACTGCAGGGTCATATACCATGAGCTTGTTCTGACAACAAAGGAGTACATGAGAGAGGTCACTGCCATGGATC
Source organism: Pinna nobilis (assembly GCA_016161895.1). NCBI lineage: Eukaryota > Metazoa > Mollusca > Bivalvia > Pterioida > Pinnidae > Pinna > Pinna nobilis. Next base: position 3,715 of record JACSZP010015732.1, on the reverse strand, counting down.
CCAAATGGTTGGTCGAGTTTGCACCCAAGTTTTTCCGCTTCAACGATCCAACAAAATTGAGCAAGCAAAAGAAACAGCAGAAAATCGAACCACTGTACAACAAATACGAAGACGCCAACGCCTGGAGAATATCGAGAGCTTTCAAAAAAGTTCATACAAAAGTTACATTTTAGAGTGCTACGTGTCAGTTTTCATAATATTCCCCCTTGCGTCTTCTCCGAAAGTGTTTCAGAGATAGCAAAGTTCCCAAGATTATGCACCTAGGATCTTTGAATGTTGTACTTCCTGATTTACCTATTATCAGAAGTTGATGGTACTGCAATAATGGATGGAAGAATTCATTCTGAATTTGTAGGGATAACAGGTGGTTTCAAAATAAGCTTTGGATTTCGATCATTGACCCAGATGTTATCACAGTTGGTCTCAACTGATAGAATGATTGAAAGAATTAATTCTTACTTTTTAGGAGTTTAGAGAGAGCGGGGAATTTTCTGCGCAGGGTTTTTGTTTTGATCATGAGTCACAAGACATTATTTACTGAGACTATGTGAAAGTGTGATTTATAAATAACATAATTATGAAAATGTGATGCTCCCTAGGCTACATCATGGATGTGTTTTTGTAGCCTTTCTGTTGAAATCCTAAGGGATTTCTTGTTTTTGATGTCTAGTGACCAAATTATTGCAGCAGATGCTGTAATATTTAATATTTGGTACAGACTGCAAATGTGTTGAACAACAGGAGGTCTGAAAAAGATGAATAAAATATACTTTTTCTCAGGATTTTTTTCTGTACTTTTTTATGCATGAAATATAGGTGAAGAGTTCTTCTTTTCTGAGGTAAAGAAGGAATATATACTTATCATTGAATGGAATTCTGACATGAGAGGGTTATTGAATTTTGTTGTTGTTGTGTTATGCCACACTCAACAATCTTTCAGTCATATGGTGGCAGCCAGTTTTTATTCTTGGAGGAGAGAACCCAGTTACAAATGTATCAGGGAAAAGACCACTGGGCTTCCGCATGTAAACGGGCAACTTTCTCACATAAGCAACTAATGGGCTTCAGTGAGACTCGAACCTGCACTTGTGAGAGGTGATAGACCAAATGCATTGCTCTAACCAACTGCCCATGAATGCTCCGAGAGGGATCTAATTCATACTGTTGTGCCTTCTGGATTTAGCATCTGCTTTAGTATCAGCACTTATTCGTTTTAATTTTTAAGTATGATTACTAGGATGACCAAACTTACATATGGATCTGTATGTGAAAATGGAATGTAGTTTCAGATGCAGCAAATGACCCACATATAGCTTGCAACATTTTCTAACTGAACATATAAAATTTGTAAATACAAAGGTGGTAACCACAGGCACTTGTTGATATACATAGGGATTGAGAGTTAGGTACACACAGTAAAGAGCTTTACTGTATGTAATTCTCGACCCCCATTTAGGCCTATAGAAACAAGTGCCTATGCCTGTGGGGCGAACTTAGTATTTAAAAATTAAGTTAATCGCCCTATTGCTATTTCTGAGAGAGTATTTTGAAAGGATCTTTCTCAAATCTTGTGAGGTTACTCTAAAATGGATGTAGTTTTGCCTCATGTCACATGAGCAAAATAAAAATTGGATGTCCAAAGGGAAAGCTTAGATTTTAAAGTATGGATCCTGCTAGCATTGGGGATATTTAGATTTTTTAGGTCCTGGTATGGGGTCCTGAATTCTTGAATGCACTGAGAGATACATTAAGAGAGAGAAGGGAAAAAAGAACAGACTCTGTCATAGGTCTAATTACTGAAGATCAAACAATGGTGAGCATTGAGGCGTACACCTCATGAAACTCAATAAACCAATCTTTGCTTTTAATTATCACAGGAGGGGGGGGGTTCTATTAGAGTGCATTACATTACTAGATAATTTCACGGAAGCATGTTGCCTACAGTAAACTTCGAAAATAGCGAAGTTGGAAATACAGAATGTTTGGTTATAACGAACAAAATCCCTGAGTCCTGTGTGTTTATACTTTCTATGTGTGTAACACCTAGCTGAAACAATAAAATACTGATATAACATAATGATTTTACAGGTCCCAATTCAATTGTTATGAACAAAGTAGACTGTAATTTGACAATATCCTTTTCATCACATTCGATCACCATAATTCAATAATTAATTTCAATAGTTGATGTCCAAATTAATTACAACTTGATAATGATGGATTAACCTAAGCTTTCCTTTTACAATTCAATCTCACCTTGAAAAAATTCTGATTGGCCTCTTCTTACAGTCAGTGAAAAGAAAATATGACTTTCATGGCATGTCACTCTGTTTGATCGATTGATAAATTGTCCCTAGCTGTAACTAATTAATTGGAATGCCTTTTCATTTAAAAATTACTTCCTTTTAGTTAATCTTGTAAGTTTATTGAAGTGCTTGATAAACATGTATATTATATTGTATTTAATTTCCTTTAACCTATTATTAACCATATTTTATTAAATTTAGTAACAAACTATTCAAGATTTTTATCATTAAATTAAAAAAGATCACAAATGAAGTCAATTTTTAAAATGAAATAAATAATGTCCAGTTTGACAATTGGTAACATGTAATTAAGGGCTGTCACTGGTGGAAACCAAATCAAAAGGGAATGTTCAGAGAATTGTTTCTTATAAAGTAAAGGTTTTCCCCAATCAATATAAGAATTTGTTGCCTGATTCCCTATAGAATACACAATTAACATAACCAAATAGACTACATTTAAATTTCTAGTTCAAAAAGTGCAAATTCACAGTAAGATAGATCTATATCAGAGGAAAGTTTTGATTGAACATCATCCTAAAGAAGCGTTTATGTATTTCTATTCCAGTGATTTTGAGTATAAAATTTTTATTGTTAAATTTAAAAAAAAAATAGAGTTGTCGTTCTTTACCCACAAGCGCTGTAAAGTCGTAATATCGGTCTGTCTTCCTTTAGAAGTTTATGTTGATACAGATCGTCTACAGAGTAATAAAACTTATAAATTCCATAAAAAATATTAAATTCCATACTCTTATTTTCACTCTTTGATGAAAAGTAATAAAATTTTGATTTTACGACTTCTAAATTATTGACATACTACTTTACGGTATTATTGCACGTTGATTGCAAAGATCCCACATGTGGACGTAAGGAAGTCGGCTTGATCATCTAAAGCAGAAAAACTGAGTGCCTAAAGAGCTACCAGTAACTGAAGAAGAAACAGCAGTAAAGTTTGTATGTAATTGATTTATCAGGTTTAGCAATTTACACAAAGTAAACGTCATATTTACCTCTTTATGAGTTCAAAACATTTCGATTTCCACCAGGCCTATGGATTTTACATTTCAAGATTTTTGTGTTGTTGTTTTTTTTTTACCAAATGCACTCGTGAAATTTAATCCTTCGAAAGTGGTAATGGCAAGTGTGTCTTGATATTTACCATACTCATCAAACTTTTCAATTTTGCTTGTGATGAAATCATAAATCATGACTTAAAGTTTGTGCTATGTTTACAAATAGCATGTACATGTGTGACAATGTTATGTTAAGCTGTAATCTTACCATATAAAGTTATTTCACATTGATGGGTACCTCACCCACATTGCGTCTGCAGTGTTCTCCCCAGGCCAATATAGCGCGGTGATACCACCACTCTATTTTTCTCTACCACCACACTATCTGAGTTACCCCCA
>JACSZP010015718.1:155-18644 GCA_016161895.1 Pinna nobilis | reverse complement strand
CATTGGCTCTCCATGATACAGTGGAACCTCACTAAGTAGATCACCTAGGTGTTTAGCTAAATCAGCTTATTTATTGACTTAGATGGGATGAAATAGCTGAGAATACTAATAATCAATCAGAATTTTTGTGGTTTTAAAAATATCAGATGGACTACATAGTGAGATAATCTGTAGGTTCCAGTGTATTGCAAAATTAACCCTTTCTTCCCATCACTCAAAGTAGTATGTTCTATTCTTTGTTTTGGACCAATCTATCATGGTTTGCAGTGGTGCAAGGGTTAACCAATTTCTTTTCAAGAACTAATAAAATTAGAAGATTGAAACAAATTCCATCCCTTCTTGATAGATGGATATGGATTGATAGAATTTTTTGGTGAAATACACAAAATGACAAATGATAATTTGTGTAGACAGCAAGCTCACTATGTTACTGTTAAAATCTAAATCACGGTGCAGTGAAACCTGTATGCACATCATGCGCGGATCCAGGAAATTTTTTCCGGGGGAGGGGGGATTGCAATATTTTCCAGAGGGGTCTAACTTGTAAAAAGGCAAAACTTAACCCTGTTAAAATGATAATCTGCGCATAATTGACCAATACTGGTACATAAGGATATACCTAAACCAATAAGGAGGCAGCTCTTTAAACAGAAGTTATCTAGCGTTTGATTGACACACAAACAGTTCTCTTGGGGACAATAAAATGCAGTCTTTATTTTGAGAAAGTCTTTAAAAACAGGTGGTTGCATGCTAACTCGGGTCTTTCTTGTCACATATAACACAAACTTATTCAAAACACGTAAAATGAACTATTCAAAATACCCATGTACTTCACATATTTCCATGTTTAAAACTCACATTTTGGCAAATATCTGGAAAAAAAATCTCTTTTCCATATGCAAATTATGAAATGTATATTTTTATGTTTATTTCAAGTGGAAAAATTAACAGAAATTTGGCTTAGCATCTGAATCAATCCATGAATAAAAATATTTCTATGGTTTCAGCAACTCGTACATCTAAAAACTGAAAAAATGAATGGAACAAAAGGCAAAGGTATGACTGGGACCTGCACCGTTTGGTTTTTGCTCACAATGTTATATAACCCAACTTTATAATTTCTCACTGACTTTTTCTGTTTGAGGATCTAAAAGTTCCAGGTGTTGGCATGGTAACTAGGTGAATGCAAATCGTCTGTCTGTAGCACATTGACTGTATGTGTGGAAACCACTTGCACCCCTTTTGGAATTGCATTTTATTTCAATCCTAATTTTGATCTTGCCACCCCTTTGTATTGACATGAGATGCACCTTTCTATCACAGACTGCCTCATATGGCTTATATGGTAATTATGATTTGGCCAACTCACTTAACCTGGTCTGGGCACCATAAAACTTAAGACTTTACTTAAGTCTGAGAATTTACTGAACTCCAGCCAATTTTGAATTCAAAGATGATTGAGTTGAGAAAATACTCAGACTAAAGTAAATTCTTAAGTTTTATGTTGCCCAGACCATGCAGTTCCATAAATATGAACTATATATGGCAGATCCTGATTCACTCCTATGACTGGTCCATAACCATACCTTTGGTATCACCTATGCATTGTTATTACACTCAAATATCCATAGTATGTACAAATGTATTACTCAGAAATAACAGAGTTATTGATAAAGAATTTGGAATTAAAGTGTACCTGTAAGAACTTTTTCAAATATGAGTTAGAAATTCTGCAATATCATAATGCAACTTGTTGTTAAAAGCAACTTGTATAACGGCACTTTTTTATACGGATCTGTAGCCGGCGGGTCATACTATATACCGCATGCATTTTCATTTCCCAGCAAAAGTCAGAATAGGATCTGAATACATGAATATTCATGATCGTAATATCACATGATCTACAACAGGATGGATAATTAAAGGATTATAGTTCTCGTTATTTCGGTGTAAAAACTACAGCCAAGAGACAAATGTACTATGTCAAGTGTGAACGAAATTTGACAGTAAAGTTTAAATATTTCAATTAGTACTTGATCTTTCTGTACAAATTATAATCAATGTGTTTTAGTTGTCAGAAAATGACAAAATAGAAATGTTTATGAGACAGACTTTGTTAGTTTTACAACTGATTGACAGCTATAAGGACCATGACAATCATAATCAGCCAATTATAGAGGCTAGGGCCAGATGCCCAATAGGCTTTGACTTTAGTACTGAAGTATCCATGCAGTAATAATTATATTCAGCCAAACTTATCTTAAAATACCTGCACCCATATGTAAATGGAAGTGGCCTCTGAAGGCAGGTGGTCTCTCTAGCCATGTTTTCTGTGAATGATTTTAAATTACTGTAGATTTTTTCTTTTTAAGAAATTACTCAAGACCTTTAATAACAAATGTTTTCAAAGACAAGTTTTCCCATGTTTCATATCAATATCAAGGATTGATAAGAAGTTGTAGATAACAGTTTCAGTAGTTTATTATGTCAAGGCCATAATTTCATTCACAACATACATGTATCATTTGAAAGACAGTCACTTTAATGGTCTTACATGAATAGGAAATGAGAAAGTATTATGGAAAATATTTTTGATTTGTGTCTAAACTGGTCATTACCGTATTACTGTTTATGTACAATATTGTGTCACTGATATTATAAAGTCTCTGTAGTGTCTTATTTCTACAAGTGTTCACCATTATATATGATATTTATATATATTTGTCTATGTTCACTGTTAATTCATGGTAAAATGTACATGTACGTAGTAATGGCTGAGGTCTAAAATTGACGAGTTATATACATGTATTCCGTTTTGGCTATTATTTGGTATATCAATAAGCTGTGTACCTATGTATGCATTGTATAGTATCAAGACCAATACATTGTATCAAATTTTGTTCGTTTTTGACACAATTTTATATTTTGAAAAATGACTATTAAATCATTGGCAGATAGTGAAAAACAAACAAGAGGATGCTTTAACAATTTGTTGATCTATTTTCCAAACATGAATCAGAAATGTGTATTTTCTCATGCCAAATTAACCCTTTCAACCCAAAGTATCAGAATGTTATGTTTTCTTCCTTTGTCTTAGACCAGTCTACTTTGGTCTGTGGTGTTGAAAGGGTTAAGACAGGATAAATCTTTTGCACTATAAGAGTGGTTGATTTTTATTTCACCTTGCCAGAGTGGCTTTCTGAGCATTTATCATCTTTTAGGGCCTCCAGTGTCTCTCGTCATCCTTGGGCATACTTGTTTTATCGTCACCATTTAAAGGTTGTTCTCAAAATTCTGAACCAAACTTCGCCTGAGAGGCCTTTGGATGGTCTATTTTCAAAAATATGTCAGACATTTCCACTAATAATCGAATAAAATCAAGATACATGTACCTAGAATTGAATATTGGGATGGTTGACATTGTTCAACAACTTTAACTGCATCATCAAGTCTTACGTTTGTCAGGTGAACAGTTCGGAGTCTCAAATTCTAAATGTAATTAATTCAACTGTTTTTTGTCTTTTTACAGGTGGGGAGCACATTGATACCAGGGCTGTCAGGCAGTACCTTAACAACCTGGAGATTTCACTTAAAATGGGTAGATATGAATTTGGGCCTGCAAAACGAACTGAAACACGGACACTCGAAAGACCTTACAGTAATCTGTCTTGGAGAGAAAAAGATCTTGTTAATTTTGAGCGCAAAGCAAAGTCCCGTCAGAGTAGAATGTCGGGATCAATTCTATCTCGACCTTCGAGCTATAAAGATGAATTTTACGGGCAGACAATGAGTAGACACAGTAGTATGAGTCATGTGAGTGCTTCAGAAAAACTCATGATGGAAACAGAGAGACCAAGGCTTTTACATAGAGAAAATCTATTGCACAGAAAATTAAAACCATCTCCGCCAGCTTCAGAGACCATTCAGTTACCAAGAAAACAAGTTACAGTAGAAATAAATGTAGGTGGAAATGAAGCAGATAGAATTAATAATATGGAAACAAGAGTTGCTGATCCACAAATTGATAGTTTTGGAACAGAGATTCCTGAAACAGAACCATCATCATCCACTGTTGAGGTTAAAAAGACACAATTTGCAGAGAACCCAGAAAGTTGTCCAGTCAAACTATTCAAAAGATACAATAGTGCAGGGAGTTCAAGGTCAGCAATGTCACAACAAAATGAACGAAGCTTTATACGGGGAAGCAGTGCGCGTAGCTATGGAAGTTCCCGGATTACTGGCTTCAGCTATGTTTCTAGGAGTACTCTCAGAAGTAGTCAGTCAAGACGAAGTGTTACAGGTCCTCATGCGGTGACACTAGGAAATACTCATTCTGTAACAAGTGGGCCAAACTGCACCATAGAAAGTCTATTAGGACCACCTCAGTCTCCACGAGATGTTCATAGAAATATTCATCATAAATCGGCCTGGTATCATGTTCCAGGGCGTTATTCCACTCCGGAAAAACCTGTTCCACCAAAGCGATCACAAAAAACAAAAGAGGCAAAAATGCTGGCAGACCGATTGGTTCCGCCACATAAAACGTACGTGAAGTTTCAAAAAAAGACACCAAAAAATACCAATTCACCTGTTCAACCCATACCTATGCAATATATTCCTAGTAGTGAATTTGGAATGACAGTCAAAGGTATAGGTCCTGTGTTATCAAATGGTTACTATAGCAACAACCCTAATGACTATGCAATGAATGGTTACGATGTCAATGAGGAGGCCAGAGACCACCATGTTGGATCCACCGTTAAGTTCAAAGAGGCTGTGTTTGTGGAGTAGATTTTCAATTAACAGGGATGAAGAAGATATACAGAGAGTGCTCAATATATATCCATCAAGTCTTAGATGTGTTGTCACTACATGTAGTTTAATTATCTAAATATACATGAAAAGTTACTGAAGATGAGCTTATACATGAAAGGTTATGTTGGTACAAATGCACCTCTGTAAAGCTTAAAGGGGCTGTGTTTGTGGAGTAGATATATTCTTTATACCTAGAGAAAGACGAAATTACAAGGAGTGCTCAATATACAACAGGTCTTAGGTGTGTCATCCCCACTTCTATTATCACAATATGTATGAAAACAAAGTCAGATGAACAAATTAACTCAACACTTCATATTATATATGTTGGTACCACTGCTAATTTCAAAGACTTTGTTTGTGGAGTAGATACATTTTATAGACATGGGGAAAGACAAAGTTACAGAGACAGATCTTGACAATTTATTTAGTTCTGAGAATTTTCTCAACTCCATCTTGTTAGCCAATCACAATACAGAATTAAATGGAATTGAGTAAATTCTGAGACTTTGATAAATTCTTATGATTTTATGATATCTAGCCCAGACCTCCATAACTGAGTAGTGAGAGCTTTGCACTTTATATCACAAAGACCATCACTTCTGGTTCAAATCCTGCCATGGTCAATTCTAATTATGTGGGGAAAGTCTACCTGTCTCCTTGCAACCTACTGGTGGTCTTTTATCTGGATGTATATTTAAGTGGGTTGCTCCTCCATTACAGTGGGACCTTGCTATTCAGACCATATATGTTGCTAGCTAAACTTGCTCCGATAAGTGAGGTGGTCTCTTAGGTGATGCCAAATAGCCTGGAATAATGACAGACAGAAACTTTTGAAGGTCCTGAGTTTATTGCATTGAGGTACTGTTGTTTGCAGGTTAGGTACAAATGTTTTTAACCCTTTCAAACACAACTATCAAAATGGTATGCTCTTTTTTATTGTTTTAGACCAGCCCATTATGATCTGAAGTGTTGAAAGGGTTAAAACTAGCCAAGGTATCGCTGGAAATTTATCCAGCATTTCATCAAAAAGAGTTAAAACAAAAAACCTTATTTTGAGATATGAATGACTATTGAAAAACAAACTCATGATATGAATCGACAGTTGAGCAAAGGGATTACAATTGAAAATTGATTTCAGGAAATTTATAATTTGAACACATTAGCAGTAAAATTGTTTTTTGTTTTCAAGTAAATTGAAATTTTAAGTAGATAATGGTACAAGCCTTGATCTGACAGAAATTTAATGATATTATTGTTTTAAAGACAATACCACATAGATATATTATAGCATGAGCTTTTTATTGTAAGTCACACAAGTAAATGCACAGCAGAAATTCTAAGCGGTAATCGATTAGGAAATCAAAATTTTCTATGTGTGATATATTGTACAGGGGATACATGCACAGAGCTTTACTTCAAGTTTTTTTTCTGAGAGGCCTCTGACAGTCTCATAATGAGTACATGTATGATTATTACCCATTTCTATAGTTACACATACTACAATGATGATCCTATTTACACATTAATATTATGCGCACGGACCTGACACACAAGTTTATGCCGATCGAGTTCTCACCATACAGTGAGATTTAAGCGAAATGCTAAAGAAACTGTAAATTGGGTCAAAAGTATTATTTTTGGCTAATATTTTTGCTCAAATGATGTCACTGGTTATTTTGTAATTATCAAGGAAAAATCATCTTTGTGGCAATATATTGATAAAATACAGCTAAAATCTCACATATCTTCTCTGACTACTTCAGGTTAGTCTTGGTTTTGCCCCGTAAAATTTCATTCAGGTCAAATAAATCCAATTTGACTAATGTTTTGGCTAAAAAAAATTGAAACCTTGGTGTGAACCCTGGTTATGCAAGAAGAAAAATATTATTTCTCTCAGATTGGCCCATAGATTCTAACAGGAGTAATTGATTTCACACAAGTACAAAGTACATGTAAGATTTAGCAAGAATTTTCTATCTTGAGTTTGTAATAACATTTCAGTATTTTCTTGCATCAGTTAAGAATTCATAGCAAAACACATAAAGTCACAAAGGTGTAACAAAAACTTGTACAAGTTGCAGTGGTACCATATCAAACTGTGCTTCAGTCTATATTTAGAGAATTCAAGTCTGTGATATGAGCAGAGATATGTGATCAGTGTTGTACTCAAATTTAAGTCACTATTTTGTTTTTATTCTATATGATCATTGTCTTTACACACATTTTTACCATATTTTGTGATCTAGTTTAATTTTATTAGACTATTATAAATCTGTGAATTGAATAGACTCGTATGTTGAGATTGTTACATGTTACATGTGAATTTTTTTTGACACAAAAATCAGGATTTTTTGTTTGTCTTGATGTATCTTTATGCTATCTCCCTGCCCAGCGTTGTTTTGTTTTATAATTATCTTGTTTGTTTATCGGTGTTGCGAGCTTCTGTAGAAACTTTGTTGACTTTTGACAATGGAGAAACTATTCTGTTATAGTAAAAGTGACAAAAATGAACTTATAAAGTTATTTTTGCCTTGCAGTAACTCTTTTGTTTCGTTACATATTTTATTGTCGGAACAATTCAGTAACTTTATGCGTAGAATTTTTGTAATGTGAATGAAGTAGTTTTTGTCATATCGGTTGTAGAGTACCAATTTGTTTCTCCAATGCCCACGATAGTTTAGATGATTTTTTAGTCTTTGCTTGTGGTAAAGAGTAAAACACAAGAAAATTTTTTAACAGTTTTTGTCCTCTCTGAATGACATAATATTTAGCTTTCTAATTAGATTCAGTCAATTTTATCCTTTTTTTTGTCAAATTAAAATGTAATTTTCTAGAGTTGTTAGAACAATAATTTTAGAAACTATACAAGAACTAACAGTAGAAGCATATGTATATTGTACACAATCTATAGCATGTATTTAGAACTTCATCTTCTTTTTTGTTCTATTGGTGAACATTCCAGTCAAGATCAAGTGTTTTCCTCAGTGTGGAGATGTCACTAGATCCATATGAAGGGCTTTTAACTTTGTTGTATGTTCGGAACATCTGTGAAAAATCTTCCACTTCCCAACACCTGCTGTTACACCAGAGCTTGATATGACAACCCTTAACCCTTTCAACCACAAGAACCAGAATGGTATGCTCTTTTGTATTGTATCAGACCAGTCTATTTCGGTCTGTGGTGTTGAAAGGGTTAATTAAGGACATAAAAAGGTCATCTCCACTGAGGTTCAGACCCATAACCCAGAGGCCTGAAGTTATGCACTCTAATGTAGAACTACAATGGCTCTCACTGGTTTTGTTATGTCCTTACCAGGATATGTACAGTTGAGACTGTCTTATGTGACTACCCAAGGGACTAATAAATAATGGTCACATAAGACAGGGAGTCACTTAATACAGACCAATTATATAGTAAAACGTTATGGGCAGCGAACTTTAGAATGGTCACATAAGACAGGGAGTCACTTAATACAGGGAGTTGCTTAGACAGTCTCAACTGTATATAAATGTTTCGCTGTATTTTTTTTTTAGTCTGTGATAGGAACTTTCCAAATGACTGTGATTAGATATATTTATCAATTATCTTACTTGATGTGTCTTTTTTGCTGATGTTACCAAAGTATTGAGAGACATTCAAGAAAACAAAAAATTTGCACAAAGTTGGAGTCTGAAATTATCACCTGTGTAGAGTACAGAGTTTTATGTTTGAGAGAGAGAGAGAGAGAGTTTTAGTGTTACTCTGGTTATATTTTTTATATAGTCATTGGTTATGTTCTTCAATCTATTATAAGCTTTATACACTTTGAATAAATAGTACAAATGATCTGATGTCTTATTTTCCATCAACGTATCTACATCACCAGTAAAGGAAGTCACAACTGGCAATAAGACCCATTTAAGTAGTGCCTGTGCACACTATACAATCTAAGTCATATGGCAGCCACTTTTTATTAGAGGAGGAGGAAATATAGCTACAAAAGTACCCAGAAAGAGACTATCGCCCTTCTGCAAGTAAGCTGACAAACTTTCTCACAGTGTCAACTTAGTTTCCAATAAGGTTCATACCTAGGCTAAGGAGGTCAGAAAGAATGGTTTAAAGTGCAATGCTCTAACCATTCACCACCGAGGCCCCCCATGAAGATCTTCAAGTTTCCTAACCAAATATCTAAACAGGGCATTGAACATTGGTGCATCCATAGAAGGACAAGAAACTGGCCACGTTTCAAGCTGGCCTTCATATGAAAAATTACAGACACTGAATTGTCCAGTAAAATACTGTTGTCACTGACATAATGATTATTTACTATGTGCATAGGTGGAAGTTGTGCAATCTTATCCTGTGTCCTTGTAAGTGTTGTCATCTTTAAGAACCCTCCCTACTCAATGCCCAAAAGTGAGAGCATAGGCCAAATTTATAGCCCTTCACAGGCAAAGGCCAAATGTATAGCCCTTCACAGGCATAGGCCAAATTTATAGCCCTACACAGGCAAAGGCCAAATTTATAGCCCTTCACAGGCAAAGGCCAAATGTAAAGCCCTTCACAGGCAAAGGCCAAATGTATAGCCCTTCACATGCATAGGCCAAATTTATAACCCTTCACAGGCAAAGGCCAAATTTATAGCCCTACACAGGCAAAGGCCAAATTTATAGCCCTTCACAGGCAAAGGTCAAATGTATAGCCCTTCACAGGCAAAGGCCAAATGTATAGCCCTTCACATGCATAGGCCAAATTTATAACCCTTCACAGGCAAAGGCAAAAGGTATAACCCTTCACAGGCATAGGCCAAATTTATAGCCCTCCACAGCATGACGCATCATTTCAAGTCTTTTTCATAGTCCACAAAGTCAGACAAACAAATACATTCAAACCTGTTTTAATATACCGTTTAAGGGAAGGAGCAAAAAGGGTCACATATGAAAGGTCGTCTCTTAATTCAGGTGATTTATACTAGAAAAAACACTTGGGGAGCCATTCATTTGGTTACATAAGACAGATTTTCCTTTAATTCAGTGGGTCGCTAAAGCAGGTTAGACTGTACATGTACAACATCAGAACAAACAAAAATAAAACAGGATATTTAGTTTTATATTATTTATTCAATAAATGAACTTTTAGAAAATTGAAAATGTGATACCCATACTGGCCTGTTTTTAATATGTAAAAAGCGACATTGGCAGAGCATATTGATAATCAACAAAACAATATGATGATATTAACATATGGTGTAAATGATTAGTTATGGGGCATCTTATAAACTAACTATGTTCAATGACTAAAACAAGAAAATCAATAACTACGATAATGAAATACTGTCAATGTATTGCATTGATTAAATAATAGAGTTATTCATTAGTACTGATGTTGGGTTTAGAAATTCCAATGTGGTCTATGAATTCCAATGCAGGGGACAAGGAAGGCAGCAAAAGCTTGAATGTTGTGCTCCAAACGTGAAATTTCCATACGCAACATACATGTGTACAAATGCTGTGTATTGATCGGAGAACTTTGATATGATACAATATTTTAACTTACAATACACGATATATTGGATATAGAAATTCTTTTGAATATTCATGCTACAATTACTTAGAAAAACAACAAAAATATGTCTTTTTTATAATTTAACTAAACAAAATTGATAGAAAGGGTTTGCCTGAACCCATTAGCACCAAATATAATAAGAGGAAAAGCTTCATCATTCAGACCTCTCACAAAAGGCTCCCAGGCACTGCTTTTGCTTGTTGACATTTTGCTTTATTGATATACCTATATAATTATTGATTCACCCCTAATGTGTACATTTAGTTATACATGTAAAACGATAGAAACGATCATTTACTGAAGTGCCTCGCTACTTGTATTACTCTTCATAGCCCAACATTCTTGCAGTACTTTCAAAAGAGAACAAGAGATCCTAGAAGGGGCAACAGAATTGACTTTTTGAAATCTGAGTTCCCCCTTTAAGGCCCTAATTCTTTTTGGATAAGTTCCAAAATGTGGCATGTAAAACTAGACCACAATGGGAACTTCCATGCAAATTTTGAGGAGATCCCCTCATTACTTTCTCAGAAATAGCGATGAAGGGATTGGCTTTTTGAAACAAGAGACTCTCCTTTAGGGCCTCAATTCTTTTTGGATATGTTCCAAAATATGACATGCAAAACTAGACCACAATGGCAACATCACTGCAAGATTTGATGAAGATCCCTTCATTACTTTCTTGGATATAGTGATAACAGAATTGACTTTTTAAAACCTGACTTCCCCCTTTGGGGCCTCAATTCTTTTTGGATCAGTTCCAACATATGGCATGCAAAACTAGACCCCAAGGGAACCTGCATGCAAATTTTAATAAAGATCCCTTCATTACTTTCTCAGAATTGATATTCATAGTTTGGTACAACATAAAATCTCAGTATCAGCACCATAAGTATCCAATGGAAAGTGACCGAACAGACTAACGCCCCCTTATGCTTCACATTATATACAGGCACATCTTTGAAATGTAGTCAGATCTGTATGGAAAGCCAACTTAGGGAAAAGACAATTGTGGATTTTATAAGTATGGTATGGTATTGTTGTTTAACGTCCCACTCAAGAATATTTCACTGTGCCGGTGAAGGGTTACAAATTTTGCCTATGCTCCGCACTGCTGGCCGTAGAGTGGGGAGGGTTCTTTAACGTGCCAACATCTACTGTGACACAGGGCCTCGGTTTTTACTGTTTCATCCGAAGGACAGGGTTGGCCAACCACGGAGTGGCGCTGACACGGCTCGAACCTGGATCTTCCGATTCGGAGTCAAACACGCTAACCACTCGGCCACGGAGGCCCGAGATTTTATAGGTAGCTAGCAGATAAACAGACATTCATAAATCAAGATTTCCTAACACAGTTCTTATCTTTTTTTTAAGATGACTGTTATAGACATGTGACTAGAGCTGTTATCATTTATGAGTTTACATCAACCAGGTGGCACTCAAAAACGAAAAAGACAAACAGGGCTTTTCCAAAACGGACAGGTTATTGGTGAAAGATCACTCAGTGATCCAATATTTGCAGAAAAAAAAGTTTAAAACCTAAGGACATCCATAATGATATGGTAGCAATACTAAAGATGTGAAAGATACCCCTTCATATGCCACAGTAAAATGGAGGGTGGCAGAATATTTAGCATAGCCTACAAAGCCTGGATGACCCACAGCCTGGAAGGCCTATCAATGTCCATTTTACAAAAGCTCCGCTTTTCTTGTTTACTTTAGAGTGTGATACCTCATAAAACTGACCAATGAGACCAGTCCTTGGGTACATAGCCCTGAATAGTCAGAGAATAGTAGGAATTAGAAAGAACATCCTTGCATGCCTCCTTCAATATGAGTCTCAGCCCTTGTAGCATCTTCTCTACTCAGAACAGTCAGTGGATACATCATATTCATTATTTGTCGGAGAAGGAGCGTCTTCATCTGGTGCAGATGGAAGGTCAAGGTCAGGTGGTTTTTTAGCTTTCGCTTTACTCAAATGTAAGCGCATGTGACTTTCTAAATACTGCTTTCTGCCAAACCCAATTCCACACTTGTCACAAAGAAATGGTTTCTTGTGGATTCTCATGTGTACCATGAGATGAAATTTCAGGCTAAACCTTTTCCCACATACGTAGCAAAGAAAAGGTCCTGTATGAATCATTATGTGGTTCCTTAAGTGGGTTTGGCTTGTGAATGTCTTCCCACACTTGTCACATATCAACTGCCTGCTCTCCTCATGGGCTTTCATGTGCTTCTCTAAGTTATACCGACGATTAAATACCTTACCACACACCTGGCAGGTGCAAGTCTCGTTATCTGTGTGGATTTTTTTGTGTATAATCATGTTACTTTTTGCACTAAAAGACATTCCACAAACATCACATTTATATGGTTTCTCCCCCGTGTGGGTCCTCATGTGCCTTTTGAGTGCTTCATTTTTACAGAAGGTCATTTCACACTCCTTACATGTAAATAATCTTATGCCAAAGGACGTCTCATTCACTTCTATGTCACGTTGATCTCCGTCTTTCTTTTCAGATTTGTCTCGGATAATGTGCGATGCTACATGTTGTAGCAGGCTTGATTCAGTGATAAATGTCTTTCCACATATCTCACAGGTTAATGGACTTTCATCCATGTGAGTTTTCATATGTCGCTCTAGGGAAGCCTTTGCTGTGAATGCCTTGTCACACACTTTACAAACAAATGGTTTCTTGCCGGTGTGTCGTCTCTTGTGCTGTCTCAGTATAGACCAAGTTCTGAAATCTGTCCCACATATCTTGCATGTATATGGTTTTTCACCTGTGTGTATTCTCATATGGTCCCTTAATGTAGCTCTTACAGGAAATGACTTGTCGCATACACTACACTTGTAGGGTCTCTCACCTGTATGGGTTCTTTTATGGTTTTGGAGACTACAAATATCAGCAAGTTTCTTGCCACAAACATCACAAACGATTATCTTACTGTTAATGTTATTGTGAGTTTGTTCATGCCTGATCAAGTTGCCGTGGCGCTTGAAGGCCTTATCACAAATCTTGCACTTGTGTGATTTGACATCTTGGTGTAGTCTCTGATGGATAGTCAGGTACTGTTTTTTTGTGAACTCTTTGCCACACTCCTTACATTTCAATTCATCTTGGTGACTTTGTTCATGCCTGCTCAACCTACCGCTGGACCTGAAGAACCGGTCACAAAACCTGCACTTTCCTGTAACTATATAACATCAAAACAAAACAAAAACTCCATAACATATGTAAGTATATTGTCATATTTAAAAATACAACAACAACAAAATTTAAAATGTAAGCATAGGTTTATATTTTATTTTACAAAATATATGTAGTTCTCTTGTTTTCTTTGTCAAATGTTCAGAAAATGTAGACCCGACACAATGGAATTCATATTGGAGTTTTGGGATGGATGGGGCAAAGTGACTGCTGCAGAAAAAAGTTATCTCTTTTATTGACATATTATACAAGTACATGTATTGCCCTTGTTTTTGGTTGACATGAATATTTGTCTACATCAGAGACAATATGTCACCCAAGGGCCATAGAGCAGGGTGGATTCTTTAAAGTGCCGACACCTACAGTGACAAGAGACCTTTGTGTTTACTGTTTCATCCAAAAGACAGGAATAGCCAACTGCAGCATAACTTGGATTTGAACCCATGACCTCACAATCAGAAGGATGGACAGGCTGACCACTAGGCCACAGCTGCCTCTTTGCTTGATGTTATTCTAAACTCATCAGGGAGATACATTCATCTCTCCTCAGCCTCATTAATCCAGATGACAATAATCCGGATGCTTCACCTTCCGGACGAGATTTCCAGGGAACAAAATTTTCAGATGGCCATGCACATTATGATATGTATGTTTCAGTAATCCAGACGCTTCATTTATCCGGACAATTTGCTTGGGATCGAAGGTGTCCGGATTAATGAGGCTCAACTATACATGTGTCTGTACTAGAAAAATAGAATCTTTCACCACTTTGTACAGAGACAGAGAAATCTTGCCCAAATGTCGAAGATTTGCAGTCCAGGACGAGGCTTGTCAAGTCGTGGATGTTGCAAATCTTTGACACGAGGGTGAGATTTATCTGTTCCTGTACAAAGTGGTTGTTGATTATTTTTCTCTCACCCTCGAATAATGCATATTTTTAAGTAGTAAATAGGGCCTATATAGATGCAACACTGCATTCAAGCGGACTAAATATGTCAAGTTGGTCAAGACGCACCAGTAGTGACGTCAGGGGGTTCGAGACAAGCACGCCGGGTTCGAGACAGGGATATCTTAGAACGGGTACATTGAAGGATTTCTCTGCCTGGGGTGAGAGAATAGGTAAATAGAAAAATGTACCTTTCTTTCTTTTTCTTCTTGCACCTGTTTCACTCTGTTTATCCCCAGACGTCTGAGGATGACGGTCACTTGAGCGATTCCTTAGCCGATTCTCCTCAGTTTGATGAGCATATGTCTTCATAAGTTCTAGAAAATGAAACATAAAATATAATTTGATCTGAATTCCTTTTATATTCAGTATACTATGTTTTGAATTGTTGATAGCATTTATAATTTAATTTAAACAAGCTTAACAAACCTCAGGTATCTTTCACATATTTGGTGATGTCACTTTATGCAAATAAATCACCACAAATTTAGCATCTACTCTGCACTAACAGCTGTTCAGCAATAAAGCTTCATAGATAAGCGGTTACCATCTGTGACATTGGATCTTGTTGTTTTTTTCGTTATCTTATCTGAACAGAAGGAAAGTAAAGCCAAGCTTACAGAGCAAATATTGGGCATGGAGAATCTGAGGTCATGAGATAGGCAGATATTGCGTATTTTATCCAAGTAGATACACAAATCCAGTGATCATCTGTTATTGAGGAGTATGCAGTTCCTGTTGACCAGTCACATCTGCTGCGTGTCTATCCTCAAATTCAATTGAATAGAACAGTATTGTTTATGACTAAGGTGTACCCAAGTGCCTTGCAACGCTATGTTTATGACTTAGATATGCCAAGTTCTTGGCACAGCTATGATTATGACTAAGATTTGTTCTGTGCTTAGCAAATCTATGCTAATGACTATGGTTTGCCAAGTGCTTGGCACAGCTATGTTTAACACTTAGATCTGTCAAATGCTTGGCACAGCTATGTTTATGACTATGGTTTGGCAAGTGGTTGGCACATTTATATTTATGACTAAGACTTGTCACATGCTTGGCACAGCTATGATAATGACTATGGTTTGCCAAGTGCTTGGCACAGCTATGTTTATGACTTAGACTTGTCACATACTTGGCACAGCTATGTTTATGACTATGGTTTGCCAAGTGCCATGCACAGCTATGTCTATGACTATGGTTTACCAAGTCCTTGGCACAACTCTGACTGGTTTGCTAGCTATGTTCATAACTACCGGTATGGATTGCCAAGTTCTTGGTACAGCTATGTTTATGACTACAGTTTGCCAAGTACCTTGCACAGCTCTTTAATAACTATGGTTTACCTGCTTGGTTTATGCCTGGGATTTTCCAAGAGCTTGGCACAGGTATGTTTATGACCATGGTGTGCCAAATACCTTGCACAGCTATTTTTAGCCGGGCTTATTGCTTACTAATGTAATAGCTCTGCTATTGTCAGCCTGTTCGAGCCAAATGTTGACTGCAACATCATCAAAATAAATTTCTGTGTAAAAGAGCAGTATGTAAAGCAATTTGAGGTGAAAATGTAAGGTTGTGTTTCTCAACATTTATCATTTTCTGCGATTTCTATGTACATGTATGTATACAACTAATACTTTCATATCGACTCTTGTGATATCCATTTTAATATTTAACTATAAATAGAGTTCAGATGCGTATGAATATTGAAAACTTCCGTTAGAAAATTGGACCTATTTGGTAATTGTGTATAATACTCGGAAAACAGTTAAGTTTTCTCATCGAACAAATACAGAACAAAGTCAAACAAAGATTTGCTTATGTAATCAATGTCCCGGTAGCTTTTAAAGCCATCAATTGCTTTAGTTCTCCCTTTAGTTGTGTCATCCCAGATTGGGATAAATCAATACAAATGACACTGACAGTCAAAGATTGGGGACGGTTTCAAACAAAAACATGGACGATCAAATGATCATGAAAATTATTAGAAGGCTAGCAAACATCGAGAGGGATATGTCAATCAATGAATTCATGTATGTTTTGGAAATAGTATTATTGCTTTACACGAAATGGAGGAAGCCCTTAGATTCGAAGTCCTTTGTTAAGTAATATTTCTCAATGAAAATATGGAATTTTTACATCCCCTTTGTCTTGTCATTGTTGATTCAACTTAAGGTAATTGAACATGATTTATCTACAAAATATTTTCTGCTCATATCTTAATGGTTTTGAAGTTAGATATTTTATGAATAACCCCAAGTCTCTCTCTCTCTCTCTGAAAGTCACACGCATTTATGAGTATACAAACATAATACAGTGTATATTGGCTATGTCTGGGGGAGGGGGCTAACATATTCAATAGGCTATGGGTTTTGAGATGCGGTGTATTATTGCATTTTCTGATTGAAAATCTGTATATACAGTGGAGTTGGTCTATAACAAGGTCAAAGGGGATTGACTTTTGACTTCGTTATAGGCATCCTTCATCTTAAGCATTGGAATTTACTACATAAATAGATATATAGTCATTCTTTTATTCCTCTTCGTAATAGCACTGAATTCTCTTTAAGCCAATTCTTTATAGAACCTCTACTGCATAGCATCATTTGAAATATAGCATCTTCTCTACTCGGAACAGTCAGTGGATACATTATATTCATTATTTGTCAGAGATGGAGGGCCTTCATCTGGTGCAGATTGAAGGTCAAGGTCAGGCAGTTTTTGACCTTTCAATTTTCTCAAATGTAAGCGCATGTGACTTTCTAAATACTGCTTTCTGCCAAAGCTCCTGCCACACATATTACAAAGAAATGGTTTCTTGTGGATGTTCATGTGTGTATTGAAGATATATTGCAGGCTAAATTTCTTCCCACAAATATTGCACAGAAAATGTTTTTCGCCTGTATGAATCATTATGTGATTCCTTAAGTGGGTTTGGCTTGTGAATATTTTCCCACACTTGTTACATATCAACAGCCTGCTTTCGTCGTGGGCTTTCATGTGCTTCTGTAAATTATACTGACGTTTAAATACCTTACCACACACCTGGCAGATGCAAGTCTCGTTATCTGTGTGAATTTTATCATGTCTAGTCAAGTTACTTTTTGATCTAAAAGACATTCCACAAACATCACATTTATATGGTTTCTCCCCTGTGTGTGTCATCTTGTGGCTTTGAAGTGTCATATTATTACAGAAGGTCATTTCACACACCTCACAGGTAAATAGTTTTATACCCACAGGTATCTCATTCACTTCTATGTCACCTCCATCTCCATCTGTCTTTCCAGATTTATCTCGAATCATGTGCAATGCTACATGTTGCTGCAGACTTATCTCAATAATAAAAGTCTTTCCACATAAATCACAGGTGAGCGGACTTTCATCTGTGTGAGTTTTCATATGTCGTTCTAAAGAAATCTTCATTTTAAATGCCTTGCCACACACATTACAAACAAATGGTTTCCTGCCCGAGTGTCGTCTCTTGTGCTGTCTCAGTTGAGTAGGGGTACTGAAATCTTTCCAACATATCTTACATGTATATGGTCTTTCACCTGTGTGTATTCTCATATGGTCCCTTAGGGTAGTTCTGAGAGCAAATGCCTTGTCACATACACTGCACTGGAATGGTCTCTCACCAGTGTGGGTTCTCATATGGTTTTGTAGTTTAGAAATATTCAAAATTTTCTTGCCACATACATCACACACACTCATTTCACTGTTATTGTGGGGCTACCATTTGAACAAACTTGAATCTACACCATATAATGATGCTCCCATACTAATTTGATAAATTTTATACTAACAGTTGTTGAGAAGACAATTTTAAAGATATTTTACTACATAAGCCTATGTTAAACTTTGGGCCCCTTTTGTGGCCCCATCTTGACCCTGGCAGCTACCATTTGAACAAACTTCAATCTACACTATATAATGATGCTCTTATATTAATTTGATAAATTGCACACTGA
>JACSZP010015713.1:0-12275 GCA_016161895.1 Pinna nobilis | reverse complement strand
CCCCCCCCCCCCCCCTCCCCTGAAGATTGTTCAGCATATATAAAGATGTATGTCGTTGAAGGGCTACAAAATTAGTCTATGATCGGCACTTGTTGTCAATGAGTAGCAAGGGATCTTTAACGCATCGATACAAAGTTTTACACTGGGCCTCGGTTTTCACTCTATCTTCCAAAGGTCAGGAAATATCAGGCGTAACGCGTCGCTTAACTTGAGCCAAATGCGTCATAATCAGACGGCGAATACCTTAAAACTGAGTCACAATGGCCCTCTCAAACGACATGAAAACAGTTTGTATCAAACCAAAACCCACCTCCTTGGGTAAGGAAGGTTTATGTGCGTGACATGTGCAATAATGGTCATATATTGTGTCTCATACCACATTACAAATATTGGTTTTGTGTAGCAAAGATGTATTGACGTGGCCTAGTGGTTAGCGTGTTCGACTTCGAATCGGAGGGTCCGGGGTTCGAATCCCACAGCGCCCTACCGTGTCGGTTGGCCGTTCCTTATCTTTTGGTCGAGACAGTAAAAACCGACGTCCCGTGTCATAGTAGGTGTTGGCACGTTAAAGAACCTTTCTGCTCTACGGCCAGCAGTGCCGATCATAGGCAAAATTTGTCGCCCTTCGCCGGCACACGGTGACGTCTCTATATGAGAGAAGTATTCTTGAGTGGGACGTTAAACAACAATTCAACAACAATTCAAAGATTTGTTGATGCAAAAATCTTTTATTGTATATTTAGTTTAACAAAAATGTAGCAGTTTATTTCATCACTTGAAATAGATAGAGAAAAATCTGAATCGATTAATACTCACCTGCCCAGCCGGCGATGTTGTTTACTTGACGAGTTTAGAGCAGAATGAATCAAAACCTGATTAAAAAGGTCTCTCTGTAATTAAGAGGATGTGTTTGTGATACACGTACGACAAAATGTAAACCAAGGTAAAAAAGAAAAGGAAAACACTCCAAAGGGCCGCTATAGCCTAGTGAACAGCGTGTGTATGATTTTGGTGACATAATAACAAAAGGAGTGTATGTATGAAATATAGAAGAGCCATCGCCTACCATTCAAACTAAATGTCCAAGAATAAATATTGCTTTTGGAGAGACCATCGGCCAGAACAAAAGGTTCAGCTTAAGGTAACAACATACAGAAAATAACGTAATAAGTTTTTACCTGAACGTTGCTTCCACCTATTTGATAGATCTCGTACTTGATTGAATCCAATAGATCTGTAGCCTTATCAAATTCGCCATTTGCGTGTGCCTCCAACCCCTCAAATAACGGAAGGCCGACTTTGTCCGATATCTTGCTATTGTCGTTCTTGGTTGCTCTAGGAGAAATTGGATAAAAAAAGATTTATGGTACTACGAATGTAGTGACACCTAGTTCAAAATAGGGAACATTCAAAGGCTGATTCGAACTAACATAAGCTTCAGGATATTGAACTTAACACCAAATACTTTATAGATGTACTATGGGGTTGCCGACAGTATAATAAAAAGGTTTTTGAAACCGTAGACATTTTATTAATTGTATGTATCATAATTGAGAGACGTCTTGGTAGGTAAAGAGCTATAGCTTGTGCACCTTCAGATGATGAATAATCTTGACTGGCTTACCCTCCCCTTCGGAGGAGAACCTGACCATCTACGTCACGTACATATTATGTATCGGCACGTCAAAGAATTCCCAGTTCTCTTCTCAAATACCGTACGAGTCAAGCATATGGTAAATTTGAAGCTGGTCACCAGCATTCGCTAACGTATCCATATAAGTAATTGGCATTGACTAAGACGTAAAATAGTAATACAACAACCACAAGATTCTAAAATGTTGTGCATTATTAGGAAATGAACACTGTACTACTTTTATTCAATTTAATTTACTCTAAATCTTGTTTTATTCACGAGAATTTTATTTTTGCGTAATTATGCGAGAGCACTTACTCGCGAAAGTAAAATTCTCGTTTGATATACTGACTTGAAATTAACATGCTCCGTACAACATTAACTATTTAACATAACCTGCAGATGCGCGAAATTATAGTGTCGCGAATAAATGCATTAATTCCGATTCGCTAACTATTTGTTTCTTATTACTTTATACCCATTCTTTTTTCAACTTTCAACAATTCATTCATTTCACTGTCAGGTTAGCATGAAGTATCATGTCTATTATTAATGCGGGAAAGAGTTTGCTAGTTTCATTGTTGGAACAAAGTAGCCTAATTCTACAGTACAAATAATAAGTGGACCACACTAATTGAACAGTGCGTAATAAAATCAATAACACAAAGCAACACATGTCATCTATACCTGATGAATTCTTTCAAGGATTCGTTCATTGCCTTTGCTTGATCTTTGGCTTCAGATTTCAGATACGTAAAATACATGTGTGCATCAGTAAATATCCACACGTGATTTCCTCTGAATATGCTGCAAACCTCCTTGATATCCTGCCAACGGTCCTTGACATTTATGCCTACAGAAATTAGAATTTAAAAAGAGTCATGACTTTAATAATTCAGGTTAATATCTAGAAGAAGTTAACGTAAGATAGAAAGAAACGAAAGATAGAAAGGTTGATTGTCGGTGTTGTTATCTACCATCCTGTTCAATTATTCTTTACTTACATTAAAGTTGACCTAGTAGGTTAAGAAGCTTTTGAACTAAAAATATCCGATCCAGGGTCAAAATTATATTTTGACATATACGATTCCCCACTTATCCTGGGACAAATTTTTATTTTGAAACACCCAACTTCTTTCCCCTAGACAGTAGACATTTTTCTATTTGTTTCACTAGAAAACAGGTCCCACAGCAGCTATGAAAGGCGGATTTGTGTTGTTAGTAGTCATTATAAACCTGAACGCTCAACAAAATATAATTTTGATCCTGGATTGGATAACTCTTTTTGTATTCAAAGTTCAAAAACTTCTTAACTTACTAGCTTAACTTCATAGAAAACTGGCAAAGAACTCTGATATTTTGCCTTTTTCTGACAATTAAATTCAATCAGCAGTGAAGTATGTTAAATATGACAACATCTACTATAGCACGGATCTGGGGTGGTCTTATATGCAAGTATCGACTGGCATCTCCTGCCCTTTGAATGAGAATGCAAAAGCCGATGTTTTGAGTCATAGTTGGTATCGGCATGTTTGAGCACTCCAATCGCTCAATGGAAATTTGTGCTGAGCATTAACCATATTGATAGTCCATCAACGGCATATACTGAGGTTTCCATAGAAGTGGAATGAGTAAGGCTGTAAACAACAATAAACTAATCAACTATTTTAAGTGACTTTGACCATACAGTCTACTCTTTTGAATAGTAATTTCAATAATACGTTTGTTTGTTTTGTACTCTGCAAAAATGTTTTCGGTCAAATTTTGTTCCGACAAGAATGATATAAAGCTATGTCAAAATCCCCAAGCGTCAAATTTAATCGTTTGATAGATAGATAGATAGATATAGGGGCCGCCGTGGTCGAGTGGTTAGCGTGTTCGATTTCGAATCGAAGGGTCTGGGGTTGGAATCCGCGTAGCGCAACGCTGCGGGTGGCCGTCCCTGTATTTCGGATAACCGAGGTCCCATGTCACAATAGGTATTGGCACGTTAAACGCCCTCCCTTCTCCAAAAGCCCTCCTTTCTCCACGGCCATAAGTGCCGAGGATAGGCAAAATTTATTGCTCTTCACCGGTACACGGTGCCGTCTTCCTATTAGTGAAATTTTCTTGAGTGGGATATTAAACAACAATACTGCAACAACAACGGATAGATAGATAGACAAACAGACAGACTGACGGGCCAATGGGCGGACGGACGGGCAGACTGACAGATGGATGGATTAGATAGATAGATGGATATATCACCTTGTAGCTCGAGTCTATACAGAAGTGAAGACGCATCTCTCAGCTCCAATTCGCCCTTGCTTCGTACTAGTCTCGGCAACATCTGAAATCAGTTCGGAAATGTAATCGAATGGTGATGAGGGCATCGTAATAAATTGTCGACGTTGTTATCGTTTACATCGATATTA
Organism: Pinna nobilis; assembly: GCA_016161895.1. NCBI lineage: Eukaryota > Metazoa > Mollusca > Bivalvia > Pterioida > Pinnidae > Pinna > Pinna nobilis. Next base: position 8,228 of record JACSZP010015713.1, on the reverse strand, counting down.
TTTAATCATAAAAAGACAATTTAATACCATAGCTTATATAATACCCGGTAGATGTGCATCTTTTAAAACGACATGTAGTGAAAAAATGCATATACATGTACATATCCAAATGTAGTAGCGTAATTTCAAAAGAAAACTGAGTTTACCTTCAACATAAATCAAAACCATGATTTTTCATGACCGCTCTATAACCCTATCCCACTCCAAAATGGATGTTTTATGTCAACTGAGCTTTTGAAATTTTGAAAAACAGTAGAGTATGTAAGCAGATTGTATCTGAAACATAATATTGAAACCGTCTTTCAATCTAGAGTAGTTCATAATTTGTTAGTTTTCAAGATGTTTGCACTCCTTTCAAGATGTTTGTGAGCGCGCAGTTTTGAGCCTTATTAAAGATAGCCGGCTGCTTCTATCCGATACCGCTTGTCGCAAAAGGGTTGTTTACATCGCTCTGTAAACGACCCAATTACGAATATTTCTCTTAAAAGCTAGGTGACGTCATCAATGCCGCTCAAGTGGAACACATTTGGCCTTTGACGGGCACCTATGGCCTTAGAACATGGAACATTCTTTAAGATACTGAGAACCTTTGTGACAGGACACCTTAGTTTTTTACTGTATCAACTTAAGGACAGGGAAATTCAACAGCAACAACCCGAAGCGGATTCGAACCAAAGACCTCGCTACTAGAAGGCGAACACTAGAAATACTGAGTCACGGCTTTTTAGTCATCAGTGCTAGAATAAAGTCCCAACATTAAAGTATTCCACTAGTATTCAATGACAACATCATATTATAATATCATCCTTGAATCAGAAAACAACACAACAGTATTAAAGTTGTTCAGTATCTTGTCTTTATCGAGAAGTCTTACCTCCGAGTCAAAAACTCCCAGAGTTCCTTCATAGTCTCCCTAGTAAACGAACATTAGAAATGAAATGTGAATAGGTTATTGACTGAATATGGAGGAATAAGCCTGCCCGAGGTCTATACAATGAATAGTACCGAACTTGCGAGGTCCTTTTACTGTGCATACCAAGGGTAAGCTTATGCATCCACATCCCGTTTATAACATTTTTATTACATCTTTTAATGTCAATCATCTTTTTCCTTACAAATTGATCAGTTCACAAACTTACAGTGAAAAGTAAAGAGCAGAGTAACCGTAAACGTCCGCCATATTGGTTTACATTACTGACGTCATAATTACATAAGCGGATCTTTTACCAGTGAAGGTCGTTTATGGTTCTTAAATACCGGGATACTATTCACGTGTATAGATAATGAAGAAAACGACATCAAAAGGATCATCAAAAGAATTATATTTAATGGGATGAAATACCCTGGATCCAAATACAGACTCAGAACTCAAATTTTATTCAGTAACAAAAAAATGATTTTTTTTCTTTACAGTTAAGAATTAACACGAATATTGTTATAAAAATCTTTCGGAGGGAAAATTATAGATTACAATTAAGATTTTTTTTATTGGAGTTCGGTTAAATAATACATTCAATTTCTTATTAGAATTAAAATGAAAAAGAATTGTAGATACTCCAATCGTATGACGTTGGTAAAAAATAATAAAATTATATGAAACGTTAATGGAATTTCGTGTAAAATATACCTTTTCCATAAGCATCAGTGCTTGATGCCAGTAATTGTGGTTAGCAAGCATGTCACAACTCTGAAAAATAAAATGTGCAATTAATTACACGCTAATGATATTACCTGCTGGCACATTTAAGAACTGGCACTTCTAAAAAATCTAGGTTGCGAACACATAACTAATTTATCGCCCCTCAAGGGCATAGTTGGAGCCTCCGAATTAGTGAAAGATTTTTGCCTATGCTCAACACTAATGGTATTTAAAGCGGAAACACCTATTGAGACACGGAAACACTGTTTACTGTCTCATCCGAAAGACAGGGACAGCCAACTGCGACATAGCGTGGCCTCAAATCCCGGACCTCACAATCAGATCTAGAAGTCAAACACGGTAACCACTAGGCCACAGCAGTCCCGATTGTAAGTTCGTACGTGTTCATCTTTGCTTCCTTTCAGTTCATCTTTGTGAGACATGTTTGCTCACTTACGGGGTTAATTACTTACTATACTATATTACTTTGGGTGTGTGGGGTGTGTGTTGGATTCCTTACTATTTCAAAAAATCGTAAAAAAAAACTTACACTCCAGTCTTTTTCTGTCGATTCCATGAATTTGGACCCATGATCATTCCTTCCTTGCTCCTGATACACGTGGGCCAGTGTGTGTGTGGCAAAGCAATAACGTGGATTCATTTCAAGGCACTGCAAAATAAAACAAAACAGATGTAGTGTTTCTGTAAAATCAATAAAAAGGAATCTTTCTGATCCCTTATTCCCTAGCGATTTTTTTTAATGAATAAGGCGTTCCTATAACTGAGACAAGCATTTTATAATCGAAATTATGATAACAGTCTAACCCGTTTTAGAGACTGTCTAAGGGAAGGTGCAAAAAGTTTATATATGACAGGTGATCTCTGTATTCAGGTGACATTTTTGGGAAAAATACATTGAGGTGACATAAGACAGGTAATCCTTTAATTCGGCGAACAGCTAAGGCAGGTTAGACTAAAAAACTAAAAATCCGTTCCAAGAACATTTCTTCCGACAGCATATATTTCTTCGGTATTTATACTACCTCTTTAGCTTCTTTCTCAGCATGGTCTAAAAAGTTCGTTTCTTCGAACCCAAAAGCACGCCAACATCGTACATCTCTGAAAAGAAAACAATAGGTTGAACTTGACATACCCAAATCTTTACAGAATAATAGTTGTCGCACATGAATATTTCAACATTTTGTTTATCAAATTCGCAAGAAATTATCTGTCAATTACTAACGATCAATTATAAACTTTATGTTATAAATAAGTAGATATGACAATCTGAAAGATTTTTTCTCAGACTTTTCTAAGAAACAGAAATTCCGTCACCATTGATATTATCCAAGATAGCATATGCACTGCAAATTGTTTGCAAATTTTGTCACATACTGTACGCAAAAAACGTAACCACTCTGTATTGATATCTAGCTACTCCATTTATTTGCCGGGAAATACTTATTATTTCAATTTCTCTTTTACCACAAGGCTATAACCGAACGATTCTTTTTGTAATCTAAAAAAATGTTCACCTACAGATAACAGGACGTAGATGTCTTGTATTTACCTAGCGACGATGACAAGGCGATAAATGGACGATTATTTTTGTAATCTAGAGAAAAGTTCACCTACATATAGCCCGGCGTAGATGTCTTGTAGTATGGGAAAATCCTTGCCATTATGTCCCTGGACTGGCCATGCTTCCCTAAAGCAGCAAGAGCGAACACGCTTTCCCGTGCGGCGTGTACATCGAGTGGATTCTCCATTAAAATATCCTGCCACAATTTACAGGCCTCGTATCTTTCTCTGCAATAAATGATTCGAATGGTTATCGTATTTTAAAAATGTTATAATCGAGGTACCGCAGTAAGGTGATCAACTATGAGTTAATGAATCCAGTTGGTTGATTGTATTACTGTTTAACGTCCTGCTAAAAAATCTTTTCACTTGCCGGTGAAGGGCGACAAATTTTGCCTAAGCTTGGCACTTATGGTCGTAGAACAGAAAGGGTTCTTTAACGTGCCAATATCTACTGTGACATGGAACCTCGGATTTTACTATCTCATCCGAAAGGGACGACCAAAATACCTCCATTTGACTCGAGCCCCGGACCTCCCAATTCGATGTTAAACATGCTAACCACTAGGCCATGGCGACCCCTATATATCAAGAAATCGGGTCTCAGTAACAGCATGGCGAGTTCATCTGGTAGTTCGGGATGTGTAGAAAAAAAACGAGGTTGCCGCATGCCCTATTGATTCCAAGAACCTGTTATAGGTCAAACTTTGTAACCTCGTCTATTGAACAAAACTGATCCCTCCTTCATCGCAATTCGAGATATAATAGATTTTAAAATACACATGTACTCTTATTATTCAACGACATCAAGTTTCAATTAAATATTGGAGGGATAACTGATATAGATCATCAAATGTTTACGTTTTTACCTACCAAAGGTGCATCTGGTATGAATGTTTTCATCTCAGTTAAACTATCAAATCAAGCTGTATTCAATATGCTTTTTTACACATGCATGAACGTATTAATTATGAAATTTATGTGTGTCAAAACCATGTAGACCTACACTGGAGCCGAAAAGCCTTTACTACCTTTTACTGTTGCCAAATAGAACAGGAAACAAATCTGGTTTTGAAAATGTTTAGTACTGACCTCAAGTTAATATTAGACAAATTATTAGTCTTAAACGTGGAAAATACCCGTGTACTCGTTTTCAGCTGGAATTTACTATTTACATTTTAAATTATAGAAGGCTACATTCCCGCCGTTGCAACATACCGGTATTTAACATTTCATGCCAAATTGATTCAAATGTACGTTTGATCTTTGATAATTGTCGAATATGTCTTACCCTTCTGCCAGCAATTTCACGGCGTTCACGTGCTTTCTTTCTCTCTCGGTCACCTGTTGTTTGTCTGCGAGGGCCAACATTTTCTCGATGCTATTTTTAAAATCGGGGTCGGATCTAATAGTTTTCGTAGAGCTTGCTGCTGCTAAGCCATTCTTGAAGACAAGACCCATAACTACGAAGAAGAAAGGTTTTGGATATTTGATTAGTATTCAGTTCAACATTGAATATGACGTGGCCGAGTTGTTAGCGTGTTCGACTGCGAATCGAAAGATCCGGGCTCGAGCCACGTGTCTGTCGGATGAGACAGTAAAAACCGAGGTCCCGTGTCACAGTATGATGGGATGCAAAACAGCAATACCATACCATACATTGAATATGACAAGGTTGGGGTTCTTGAGGTGGACATTAAACAAGAGAAATCTAACATACAATTATCAATATATGATATGACACGGAACCTCGAATTTTACGGTTGCAGTTGAGGAAGGGAATTTAATACCATTAGATTCGAATTATATCGCACGGTACGATTATTATATTTTCAACCGTTAAGAGCTGAGCTGGGTACTAAAAACTTAAGAATTCACTAAAATTCGAAAATTTACTCAGTTCAAGCAAATACTGTATTCTGATTTGCTGAGAAGCTAGAGTTAAGAAAACTCGCAAACGGGCAAAGAACATTTCTGAAAAAAATGATATCGCTAGTATGTAATTGAAATATTTCTGCAAATGTGTAGAAGCCCGGGCCCAATAAAAGATAAATAATTCCCCAAAAGAAGGAAGATTAAAATATATGTACATGTTGATTTGTTATAGTAGAACCTCGCTAATCAATGACCAAATAAGAATATTTTGAATATAAAAAGGTCTGGTATGAGATATAAACAAAGAGCATTAAACAACGATTAACAGGTGTAATCATGATGGTCTCTAGTTCGAGTTGGTCTTTTAGCAAGGTTCAACTGAATGAACAAATTGTCAGTAGAATTACTTACCGAACTCAGGATCCGCCACTAGCATCTTATTCACAGTGTTCTTAAAACCGCCGACAGAGGGTTCATTGTAGAAACCACACAGCTGTAAAAGGAAATAGCCTGTAAAAGGGGGTAAGTAGAAGATGCCAAGGGACATTCAAAATTCAATATATCATTGACAGACTACCGTGGCCAAAACAAAAAGGAGACAACACTACACATAGAAATACACACATTTACACTTGTAGGTAACGACAGAGTAACACGAACCCCACTAAAAACTGAGGGTGAGTTCAGGTGCTCCGGAAGGGTAAGCAAATCCTGCTGCACGCGTGACAGCCTACTTCAGCCTACATGGAATCGATATCTTATTAATGGTAAAGGGAGTTAAAAATCAATTGTTCATTTGACTAGAAAGACATTTTAAATGATTGTGCAATAAGATAAAAGTATAAGGAAACAAACATGACAGTGTTTCAATTTTGTAGTTGCAATTCTTTTGGATTATGTTGATGATAAAAATTATTATTAGTTTGCTGGTTTTTTTTTTCTGTGTTTTTCCTCCGTTTTTGCAATTTCAATACAAAAAAACTGAGTAGATACAAACTTTATCTTAACTATATGTACAATTATAATAATCATGAAAACAATAATGCTGATATAATTGGTGAAGAACAAGATACCATAGGGAACTCCAAATTGAATTAGTCAACGACAGACAAAATCGTGACCGAAACAAAAAGGAGACAAAATTACCGACAGAAATACAGTTATAACTACAAATAGAGTAACACGAACACAACTAAAAACCGGGGGTGAGTTCAGGTGCCCGGATATTGTTAGCAACTCCTCCTCCGCGCGCGGCACCCGCCGTGTCACTATATTTCAAATCCGAGAAAATGTCTAATTCGGTAATAGTCGTAATCGGTAAGAAAAGGTCGGGATAAGGAATACGAGAAGGGGAACACACACCCCATCAACTGTAAAAATCGTTATTATATAACGACCAAACAGGTCATTGTGTCAACCGTAAAACTTTAATAGAATAACACGAGCCTCATACATAAAAAAAAAATGGGGATGAGTTCAGGTAACACGACGCTCTACGTACGGTACTCGCCGTGTAACCTTTATTATATGACTAAATAATAATACATGTAATAATAATAATAATAATAATAATAATAATAATAATAATAATAATAATAATTATAATAATAGTATAATATCTATGATTGACTTTTTTAAATCCAATAAAGTCAGCTAACGGTAAGCATTGATATCATTATTTTCGTTCCAGTCTTTGATCTTTATAAACAATTCCTCACCTGTGATAACGAGGCATCGTAGAGTCGACACGCCTCATCGCTGCACGTGGTTAGTGGCAGACCTTGCTGTCTCCATTCCTACAATATCAAATCATACCAGAAGCATAATATTATACTTGAATGAATGAAAACATTAAAAATTGGCATAAATTTGTTTTAATCCCGAGTATATCTGCACCAAAATTTCTCACGAAACCAGTAGCCTATTAAACTTTACCTGTAATAGGCCTACCCTTGACTGATTTTTTTTGTTCAACCTCTCATACTTTATTTAATCTTTATACGGAAAGGTTATCCTTCATTTTGGAAGGTTCCATAGGAAGCCCACATGTACATGCTATATTTAAACTTTAGTTTGTGAAGGTTTGAGGTAAATCCTAACGATTAAAATAATTATACTAAAAACAATAAGATGTACACTGTAAAAATACACCAAAAAGGAAAATATAATAATAACTTTAAAAAAGTAAGACCTATACCTAGTTCTACAAATCTATCGTTCAATGAGAAAGGACATCGTCAAATCCTAATAACCAACTCCTGAAAATCAGGACCGGTAAATGGGACATTTATAACTATGAAACTAGGAGATTCCGAGTGGCTGTGACAGGAAATCATGTAAGCCTTCGCTTTGTAAATCAGATCTGGGTCAAAGCTGTGGGAAATAAATAAATAAAATTGTTAGTCGACTGCGATTTTCTGTTGTTCTTGTCGCGAATTGTTTCGTAAATAGATTTTTTTTAGACTTCGGTGACAGTGAAAGGCCAGACCAGATCCGGTATACCCGGAACTTCATGCACCCATTCAGCAGAGTTTTTAACGTGCTTTAGCGTGCCAATAAATTCTGTGACATAGGACCTCAGTGTTCTTTTTGTCTCATCTGATGGGTCTGATATGGCCTATAGGTTGCACAACAGTAATTGCCTGAAGGTTCACGTCAAAACATGGCGGTGCAGANNCCTATAAGCGCTAGCGCTGAATGTGAAAGGTCAAAAAGTAGATCGTTAGTTTTGTACATACACAAATCCCTTACCTCGTTATTTCTCCAGTAAGTTCGCATTGTTTATATGCCTGCAGCTATTGATTCGTCAAACAGTATTGTTGCATCATAAATCATCACTACCGTGTGTCCATTTATAGCATAGAGTAATGATAAGATTGAAAAGAAAACACGCGTGTAAGTAAAGAAGCAGTTATCGTTCCTCCTCGGGACTTATCATTTGATTTAAATTTGGGGCACAAAGTGGGTGCTACATACCGTTCGCTGTTATAAGGAATGATTTGTGTTTGTGTGTATCCATTTGAATATTTTGTTTTTGTGTGTCTTAGAGTTCTTTATTTTGTGTTTCAGAGTAACTGCTGACTTCGTTTATTTAATTTATATCAACCTTACATAACATATGAACGTTGACAAT
>JACSZP010015710.1:0-16007 GCA_016161895.1 Pinna nobilis | reverse complement strand
GGGGTGGAAAAGGGGAGGGGTCAAATAGGTCCAGAAGGGTTCCCTCCTTTGAGTAACTTCTTCTTTAGCCTAAGGGCTGCATAGAATGAAAAAACTGAATGCTTTTGTGACTTTTCAGCTAATGTCTTTAATGTTTATGCTGATATTACTCAGGTGAGCGTTATAGGCCCATTGGGCCTCTTGTTGTCTCATCCGAAAGACAGGGACGGCAAACAGCACTATGTTTAGTTGTAGTTGTATCATAATGTTAAGACATTTTGTCAACAAATTGACTGAACTCTGAATCGTGGATGTATTTCAAAACCCCTTGTGAGCAGGTACTCGTTATCACACTCATTTAGAGGTATCGATTTGTATTATTAAAAATTGATTCATTCCATAATAACCTGTCTGCGCGGTGTATTCCCCGAGCAAATATAGCGGAAATTCTGTGTTTACCTTGACTTGATTGCGTTCTGTAATCATGCTTGTGAGGTTACGAATGATGCAGATTCAGTTTGTTTTTTTTATGCCCGTGGTACACTTACAGAAAACTGTCACATGAGGAAGTTCCAGTGGAATTTACCAGTAATAAACATTACAGTATTTCATTACAGAAATATTAACGAAAACAAAGCAAATATCAAGAACAAATCGAAATAAAAAATATGAAATGCGTTCATAGGATATAAATGATGCACTGTTTGTAAACATGTCACTTGTATACAGCATGCATGTACATGTATATTAAAGAAAAAAAAAGATACTTCAAAGTCAAACCAGTGTCGATTTGTCAATATCTGAAGAAAAAAGAAGAAAAACACAGTACTGTGGACATGTGCATCTGAGTATGAACTTCCTGCAAAATGTTTGGAAAGGGCTGTCATGTCTCGTGGTTATCATGTTTTAGTTTAGATGAGACAGTAAAAACTGAGGTACATGTACAACGTCACTGTAGGTGTTGGCACATTTGGGATCCCTCCTTGCTCAACAGCTGTAAGTGCTGAACATAGGCCAAATTTGTCACCCTTCACAGACATACAACCTTACAGGGATGTCTCTGTATAAGTGAAGGATTGTCGAGTGGAACATTTAACAGCAATACAATTAACCAACAACTAGATGTCACTAGGTCATTGAGTGCAGCATGTGGTGACGCCTCCATATACATGTGTACATGTAAATGAAAGATTCTCGAGTGGGGCTATAAACAAGTACAACCAATCAGTCAGTCTACCGGACAACTGGTTGACACCAGATAATCCAGTGTTTGGTACAGATTAATAAGAACACTTGAACCTGTATTGCAGATTGTTTCCTAAATATAGAATTGTAAACAATGAATGGACGGAAGGGGGAATTTATTTGATTTTGGTATTTCCGTTTCATCCAACATGTACCATACAAATGTCATTCAAGGGAAGACAACTCTTACAGTCTTTCAGAATCATCTCATTGTTTCATTTTCTTATTTCATCTACATCACATACATGTATCAATTATTATCCGTTTCAACACCGCAGACGGTGATGGGCTGATCTAAAGCAATAGAAATAAGGCATAGGCACTACTTGTTTGATATTTGGTAATGAAAGGGTCAAACAACTAGCAAAATTTCAAAATTTGCAACAGACTTATTACAACCCTTTGACTTCTACTTTTAAGTACACATTTTGAGGTCACCAGAAATGAGTTGTATGGATCAAGATTTACTGGTCCGTATTACATATTTCCTCAGTGATGCAAAAATTGAAATTTTTACTGGTTACTTAAGGCAAAATCTTTGATAGCCTGAAATACATGTATTGTATTTCTACAGATCCCAGGCCACAAGTCACTTGATAATATTGAGCCCGGATGGCTCAACAGTTATTGTATAAAGCAGTATGTCCATAGGTGGGGGGAAGGGGGCTGCGTAGTTAGAGCATTGCACTGTAAACCAGTTATTTCAGTCTCTCACCCCTAGTCAAAGAGTGTTTGAGCCTCAGTGAGTCACTGGAGCTAAGTTGATCACCAGGACCAGCACCACACAATTCAAGAATTTACTTAAGTCTGAGAATTTACTCAACTCCATCTGAAATACTTAATTCTGATTGGATGAAAAGCTAGAATTGAAATAATATTCAGACTTAAGTAAATTCTTTAAGTTTCATGGTGTCCAGCTCGGGTTACAAGTATGTAAGAAAGTTTATCAGTTTACTTGTGAAAGGCAAGGGGTTCGTCTCTTCGCGGGTACGTTTGTAGCCGGGTTTGCTTCTCCACCAATAAAAACTTGCTGATACCAAATACATGTAGCTGAAAAATCATTTAGTGCGATTTATAGTAAAAACAGAGAAAAAGTAGAGAAAGACAGAATTTCTCAAATTTGTGACATGATGTTTTAAAGCAGCTCTGATATTGGTACTGATTCAGAAACATGTTTTCACAGGAGGAGGAGAAATGTTATACATATACCAGCTCCTTATAAAAAAGTTTATTTCATGGTTTTTCTCATTTTTCCTGTTTGTTTGCACTTTCAGCATCAAATGCAGATGAATTCAAAATATGGAAACAAGGATTGCAAAGTCTGGAAACCAGTGCCAAAGAAGCTCCCTACCAACTCCAGTTGGAACGGTATGTCCAAGTCATTACAGAATTCAAAAGAAAACAATTACTCACCCCAGATGAAAAATTAATGTGTAGTTTTGTTTTTTGTTTTTTTGCACTTTTAAAGACAAAAGTGAAAGAGGCACAGTCTTGCATATTACTTTTGTATTATGGGCTGGCCAATGTAAACTTGAGTATCACCTTTTGATCATAATACAACCAGGTAGTGTTCTAACCTGTTCATCATAATACATTCAAGTAATGTTCTCACATTGTAATCTTGATACAGTCAAGTTGTGTTCTTCTCTCGAATTCATGATATAGCTAGGTAGTGTTAATCAGGATACAGGCAGGTAGTGTTCTACCAGGTAATCATGATGCAGTCAGGTAGTGTCTTACCTTTTAATCATGATGCAGCTAGGTAGGTTTCTCAATGCTGATCATAATACAGCCAGGTAGTGTTCTTACCTGTTAATCACAATGCAGCCAGGTAGTGTTCTTACCTGTTAATCACAATACAGTCAGGTAGTTTTCACACTACTGATCATAGAATAGTCAGGTATTGTTCTTACCTGTTGATTAAAATAAGACCAGGTAGTGTACTCACTGCTGATCATAGTACAACCAGGTAGTGTCTTACCTGTTAATCACATCACAGCCAGGTTGTGTTCTCACTGCTGATCATAGCATAGCTAGGTAGTGTCCCACCTGTTAATCATGATGCAGCCACGTAGGTTTCTCACTGCTGATCATAGAACAGCCAGGTAGTGTTCTTACCTGTTAATCATGATGTAGCCACGTAGTTTTACCTGTTGATGTGTTTTGAAACATAATCCATTAATCTGTATCTATTTTCAGATGGCTGAGACGAGAATTTTACCTAATGGAAAAAACAGGAACAGATGTGTAAGTTTGAATCAATTCCACTATATGCAATGAAATATGCTAAAGTATGGGCAATGGTACACTTTCAGCAAAAAAGTCATTTCAGCTACTCCTAAATAATGACAGCACCCATTAGGAATAAAAATGGACATGAAAGTTGCCAGTGATTTATGAAGTTGTGTGAGGGCTATGTCTTCAAAAAAATCCTGATACATTAAAGATTTGTGAACCTATGATAAAATAATGGCAGAGAAGTGTTGTTTTAAACTCGAGCATTGGTCCACCTTTAGAAATTCTTTTTCTGAGAGTGTTGCATGACTCTTCAATTGAGTGCTGACCTTTGACCCAGGAGATCCAGCATTTGATTCCCAGTAGTGTGTGGCTGTTTCTTCCCATCCTTCAAATGAGACAATGAATGCAGATTTAGGGCTTTACAGTAATCTGTCTTAGTCATATTTTTTGTACCACAGTGAAACCTGTCTTGATAGACCACTGTCAAAAGGGACCACATTTCAGAAAACATCTTTTTATATATTCAAATGGGGCCTCTGTGGCCAAATGGTTCGCATGTTAAACTGCGAATCGAAAGATCCGGGTTCGAGACACGTAGCACCACTCCATGGTTGGCCGTCTCTGTCTTTAGGATGAGACAGTAAAAACCGAGGTCCCATGTCACAGTAGGTGTTGGCACGTTAAAGAATCCTCCCTGCTCTATGGCCAGCAGTGCCGAGCATAGACAAAATTTGTAGCCCTTCACCGGCACGAGTGATATATTCCTGAGTGGGAAGTTAAACAACAACGCAACAAAACAATATATTCAAATAAAAAATAAGCAATCATCTGAGATCACCTGTCTTTAGAGACCACATTTCTGTGGCTGTAGGGGTGGTTACTCAAGACAGGAAATACTGATGTGTCCAAAATGTCCACAGACAGGGACATCATTTGTGTCTTACAGACACACTACATTTTTAACTTCGCTATTTACATGTATTTTTTTTTTTGCTACAGTGTCACTCTAAGAAATTTAAAAGCATGGATGCAAAGAGTCAACTACAAAATTCCAACCAACAAACTGAGGGACAGATTTCAAGTAAGATTCTAATGTAGGGTTATCCTTGGGTCTTATATTGAGCCCTTGGGCTGATTTGATATGTGATATACATTTAATCATTTTATAATGCTATGTACATGTATTTTATTTCATATTTGAGAAACCATCTTATGAGACATGTTTTTAAGAAATCGCTCACACAAAATTATTTGGTATAACTGTCATGACAGACAACCTATCTTGAAAGATCACAATTCCATGGCTATAGGGGGTTTCTCTCTAAAGACGTGTTCCAACTATACCGAGTTATGCCCACATAAGTTATCATTTACACGTGCCGACTGTTGTACATGAACTGGACATTGAATATGGGACCTTCCGCAAGCCACGCAGGTTTTCTAATTATTGTGCTAAAACTCTGGACATTCGGAAATAAGGGACCTAACAATATGTTAAAGTTCTCTAAATTCTTAACGAATCAGGAACAACAGTAAAAATCCTTCTATTGATATATTAATGAAGATCAATTATTGTTACACTACAATTTTCTCTGTTTATTTCACAGGCTGTATCAGGCTCCAAAGATGTGATCGTTTACGAGCAGTTTGCTGTTTTATTTCACAAGTTGGTGCACGTCCCACAGGTATGAAGCTATGTACATTCTGCACATGTATTTCTAGTTCACCTCAGAAAATAAAAGGGTGAATGAGTATTTCTTCATAAATATTTGTGAAAAAGAATGTCCTCAGGGTGACCGAGTGGTTAGCATGTTCAACTGCTAATTGAAAGATCTGGGTTTGAGCCACGTAGCGCCACTCCGCCGTTGGCCATCCCTGTCTTTTGGATGAGACAGTAAAAACCGAGGTTCCGTGTCATAGTATGGTATTGACATGTTAAAGAACCCTCCCTGCTCTACAGCCAGCAGTGCCGAGCATTGGCAAATTTTGTAGTCCTTCACCGGCACACGGTGACATCTCCATATGAGTGAAATATTCTTGAGTGGGACGTTAAACAACAACATCATATCATTCAATGTCCTCAGGGAAGGGGCGATCAGATTCATAGTTTCAACTTTACCGACTTCGTAAAGAGAAATGAAATCAAAACTAATTTTCATAGATAATACTGAATCTTCTATACTGATGGAGCTTAATATTATTTACTAAAGAATTACACTTCATTAGACAGTTGACTGAAAATGTATATTCTTACAAATATTTGTTTCTATGACACATGTATTTTAAATTTTTGATGAATATGTTTTCATCTTTCAGATTATATCCAATTATTTTGACCATTGTTGTGACACAATGAATGGTAAGAAGTAAGTACAGATCTTTATGTAATCATGATTTTGTTTTTCAACCCCTCCATAGTTGAGGGGGGTTAAACTGGAATCGACAGGGTCTTATCATTACACATCCTCCACAAAATAATTGATTTCATTGAAACTTTGTACAATGAAAGATCTGATGTAAATATGCAGGAAGGAAGAAGTTTATAATGTCTTATACTTAGAGCATGTAGATGGTGAGCTCTGGGAACAAAGCAAGATTCCCCAAATACATGTAAATGGCAATTGTATGTTTCCTAGATCTTTAATTAAAGGTTGAGGGTTTTGGATAATGTGGTAGGTGTGTGCACATTAAATCACTAATCTGATGAAAATCATGGCTTCATGTAAGAGTGCTTTCCTTCAGACTGTAAGGTGGTGGATTTTAGCCTCGGCAGGTACAATTGGCTTTTCCTGTGCTCTGGATGAGACAGTAAAACTAAGGTCGTGTGTCGCAATATATATTAGCACTTTGAAGAATGGTCATGAGTGTTGTGCATAGGCTATAATTTGTGGCCTATCATCGCTGTATGGTGAAATATCCATGAATTTGAAATATTTCTCACTTAAACACAAATAACAGTAAAACCAACTAGTCAATACCTACCCGCTCAATGACTCAAAGTGCTAAGCACAGACCAATTTCTTTTTGCCTTCCATTTTAGGGAAATATTTTTGAGTCGGAGGTTGAACAACAGTCAAAGAAAAAACAATCAAAATAAATCTTTAGCTCTTATCTGTCTAATTCATATTTACATCAGTGATGTATGTTTGTTTTACCTTGCAGGGTTATTACTCCGGAAAGGTTTAACCTATTTCTACGAGAAGAACAGAAGGTAAGCAGGAACTGATCATTTTGTGATATTCGATATTGGTGAAAAACATTTTTTTTCTTTTATGGACATCATTTTATATTAGTAGGAAGTGTTAACTAAAGATAGGGTCTTTTATTTAAAGTCCATCTTGTAGAGTGAGAGGAAGCTCATGATAGTACCCCTCAGTTGGTGTGGGCATAGGCATGCATGTTTATTCCTTAGCTTAGGTAAAAATTTATGAGATTTTCATCAATTTGACATTCATTTGATATAATTATGATGAGAGTTGTTGTGGCTTTGCAGTAACATGTTTGCCTTGAAATCGTTAGGTTGGGGAATGGAGTTTGGCAAAGGTTGCTGGCTTTTCCTATCTTTCAGATGACAGTTAAGACTGAGGTTTCAAATTACAAAAGGTGTCATCATGTTAAAGAACCCACGGGGCCTCCTTGGCCGAGTGGTTAGCGTGTTCGACTGCAAATCGAAAGATCCGGGTTTGACCCGCATAGCGCCATTCCGCCGTTGGCTGTCCCTGTCTTTCAGACGAGACAGTAAAAACCGAGGTCCTGTGTCACAGTTGGTGTTGGCACATTAAAGAACCCTCTCTGCTCTACGGCCAGCAGTGCGGAGCATAGGCAAAATTTGTAGCCCTTCACCAGCACATGGTGACGTCNNACGTTAAATAACAATACCATACCAAAGAACCCACACTGCTCAATTGCTACAAGTGCCAAAAATAGCCAATCTTCTAGCTGCTCAGTGGAATTGATGGCGTTTCCATATAAGTGAAAGGTTCTTTAGTTGAACATTAAACAACAATGCAACAACAATAAATGATCGTAATAATGTTGAAAATGGTGTAGAGCACTGGTAATGAAACACTTAAATATGTCTGGTCATACTTTAGTGATTTTTATGCAACATGAATGGGTTAGAGATTTTTTTTGCTAATCTATTTACAGGACAGCCTAGCAGATAACATGAGTGCAATAAAAGAGGTGATGGTGCGGTTCTTGGAGGACCCCATGCGTCACAAAGCTAATGTCTATTTCACAGATTTGGAGGTACTTGTAGACAAACCAGTCATACTAATTTAAATCTGGCCATAGGATCGTACAACAGTTAAAATTGTGTCCTAAACTACAAAAGCGATTTTCAGTAAAGAGGAATTTACATTTTTTACTGAGCTTGAGTTTTTACCACACACTTGCACAGGATCAAATTAATGAAAATTTGATGATTTTATACGGGTTCAACCGGGCAAACAAAAACATATTGCTCTTTCAAATTTGGTTATATTCAAAGGTTGTCGGCTCTGAATGTACCAAGCTAAATACAGTGATTTATTCTGTGTAGTATCCCTATGGAATGTAGACTCACATTTGTTCAAGAAATTGCCCTTGGCATACTGTTGGCCCTGCCTCAGAAAGAAAATGTTTACAATACTGGTAGATCTCACTTTTTTTTTTTTTTTTTTTACATTTTTTCAGAAACCAGTGAGCCAATTTCTTCCAAATTTGTCTAAGATCAAGACTTAATGATGGAAACTCAAGTTTGTTCATGCCATCCCCCTGGATTGAGCAATTACTGAAAAATACGGAGTCTAATGAAATGATGCTCCTCCTGACATTCTTAGACTCAGTTGACTACGAAGACCTGAGGGTCTCTTCTTAATGTAACAGTCTTTCTTATCAGCTTAAAAACTGTTTTTAGCCATTTTAGTCTGTAAGGCAGCCATATGTTTTTTTCATCCATACAAATTATTATGCATGCAAATATGCAGTTTTCCATCTGTTTTATCATGGAATAAACAAGCAAATCAAAATTTATTTCTTCATTCATTAACTAGTATGCTTCCTTCAGTAATTTCTTCCATTTCTTTTACTTTACAGTTTGAGGATTATTTATTTTCAAAAAACAACACAGCGTGGGATTGCAGTTTTGATAAGGTGCACCAGAGCATGGACCATCCATTGTCCCACTACTGGATCGCTTCATCACATAACACGTAAGTTTACCAGCGATATTGAAATTGGTATTACTGTCAAGAGTAGAAGAGAGTAAGATTTTATGGCTGAGGTTTGAGTTCATCGGAGTTACTATTTACTGCATGTAACCAGACGCGCCGAGAGCAATTTTTTTCCATACCTTCAGTTCTGATGTATGTATAAATTCGTGAGAATGATTTTTGCCATTTGTAATCGTGGAACAATTTCTCTTATTGTGAAGGGAAAACGGTTTTCTAGATTAGCTCAACGCTCGGCTATTAGTCAGTGTTAAACGTTTTCCATAAGTGAAGGCTTCATTTTGGATAATTTTGCATTTGTTTTATGACTTGTTCAAGAATATTTCAATAATTTGAGGATGTGACAAAGTGGTAGTAATAAGTTTCAGATGTTTTTGGCCTATGCTAATGAGTTTTAGATACATTTGACCTCCACTTTTTAAATTTGAATTTTAGATACATTTGACAGCCATTTTGTTAATTTGAATTTCAGATATTTAACAGGTGATCAGTACTCCAGTGACTCATCAGTGGAAGCTTATGTCCGTGTACTCAGAATGGGCTGTCGATGTATAGAGTGTAAGTATGGTCTGTTACCTAGCAACTCTTGTAAGTGTGGGGCTTCCATGGGCGAGTGGTTAGCGTGTTCGACTGCAAATCGGAAGATCCGGGTTCGAGCCGCGTCAGTGCCACTCCGCGGTTGGCCGTCCCTGTCCTTCGGATGAGACAGTAAAAATCGAGGTCCCATGTCACAGTGGGTGTTGGCATGTTAAAGAACCCTCCCTGCTCTATGGCCAGCAGTGCCGAGCATAGGCAAAATTTGTAGCCCTTCACTGGCACATGGTGACATATCCATATGAGTGAAATATTCTTGAGTGGGACGTTAAACAACAATACCATTGATACCATACCATACTCTTATAAGTTAGAGGGAGCCACTGTAACATAAAGGGTGAATACCGCTTATTGCTTAGCATTTCCTGTAAAATAGAGAGAGCCACTGTTACATAATGGTTGAAAATAGCTTTTTACTTTGCATTTCCTGTAAAATAGAGGGAGCCACTGATACAAAAGATGAATATTGCTTTTACATTGCATCTTTTGTAAGATAGAGGGAAACAGTGCTATATAAAATGTAATAATTCAAAAATGGATCAATACATAACAACTCTCATTGGTCAAAGGGAGATAATATTACGTAAAGTGTGAATGCTGCTTACATGATAATTAGAGAGAGCCAATGCTGTTTGGAGGATAAGTTTGGCTTATTATGTAGTAATTCCCCTTTAAAGTTTTTTCTTTTTATTACAGTGGACTGCTGGGATGGACCAGACGGCTACCCTTGGATATATCATGGTCACACTCTCACATCAAAAATCAAATTTCTTGATGTGTTACGAGCAATCAAAGAGCATGCTTGGGTAGCCTCTGAGTAAGTACTTAGTTATTCTTTTATGTATTTTGATACATTTTACACGATTGTTAGTCCCCCACTGTTGAAACTGGAGAGCATAGGTTTACATTCTGTCAGTTTATATGTCTGTCTTAGACACGTCGGTTTTCCAGAGCTTTCTCAGCCACCTTTACAGTTAGTGACATAATTCTTGCTGTGAATCTGAAGGATGGTGAGTTACTGATCAATTTTTACTTAAGCTGCAATTGACCTACGTTTTAACCATTTGAAGAAATTCAATTTTCTGGACTTTCTCTCTGCCATCTTTGCAGATATTGTGATGATGAAACTTGATGCGAAGTTTCAGAGTGATGAATTACTGATCAAGCTCATCTTTGGTTGTAATTGACCTATTTTTATTGAAATACATATCTTGGAGATGACCCCTTTAATCCTTTAAATTAGCTTTGTTTATGTATGAAGGTTGTTTTTTAATTTATACCCTCTAAGTACATTGTAGAATTTACAAGTGCAATTTTTTGTTCAGATATACATTTCCTCTTTATGCCAATTTATCAGACTCACAAATCTTTGGTCTATGTTGAAGGGTCTTTAGAAGACAGTAGGATATCTTTGGCATTGATTTTCCACAATCTATTTCAGGTATCCACTTATCTTGTCTATAGAAAACCACTGTGGCCTTGGGCAGCAAAGAAATATGGCAATGGCCTTTAAAGATACATTTGGAAGTAAGTTTACATCGAAAGATACAGCTACAGAGTAAAAATTGTAGCATTGGGTATCCTAATTTTTTGCCCCTTAGCATGTTTGCTACAAGTGTAACATGGTTGTAATATCAAATGTATAAAGTCTTATATTTGTAGATATTGTTAATTTTCATATGACATGCAGCGTAACTAAATTTCGGCCTATAAACAAAGGGCATGAGGTTA
Organism: Pinna nobilis; assembly: GCA_016161895.1. Taxonomy (NCBI): domain Eukaryota; kingdom Metazoa; phylum Mollusca; class Bivalvia; order Pterioida; family Pinnidae; genus Pinna; species Pinna nobilis. The sequence goes on along the minus strand of JACSZP010015710.1, from coordinate 5,007 downwards.
GAAAGAGCACAAATTTGGGACCCAATACGATACTTAAAATACAAGCAAGTGTTGAGGTTTCAGTGAATTGTGTAAGAGAAGTTTTGTGTTTGATTGAAAAAATGAAACATTGCACATCTACCACATGACAGGGGCCTCCGTGGCCAAGTGGTTAGGGTGTTCGACTTCGAATCGAAGGGTCCGGGGTTCGATTCCCGCAGCGCCACTCCGCGGTTGGCCGTCCCTGTCTTTCAGATAAGACAGTAAAAACCGATGTCCTGTGTCACAGTAGGTGTTGGCACCTTAAAGAACCCTCCCTGCTCTATGGCCAGAAGTGCGGAGCACAGGCAAAATTTGTCGCCCTTCACCGGCACACGGTGACGTCTCCATATGAGTGAAATATTCTTGAGTGGGACGTTAAACAACAACAAAACAAACAAAACAAAAAACCACATGACAGATTTAACTCAGCCGTATCTTAAATTTTTAACAATTTTTTTTTTCAGGTGAACTTTTAGTGGAGCCTATTGATAATGACATGTCACAGTTACCTTCCCCCCAGAGATTGAAGAGGAAAGTCATACTAAAGGTAAGTCCTACCTGTGTAGTATATACAGCCATGTCAGGTATTTCGGCGCATCACATCGGGTAATTCTATGCATGTCGTGATGCCCATATACTTACGCAACGTATACGTTACACAAAGTTTTTGACATGTCAACATCCTTGAAGCAAGCTCACTGCTTGTAATTTATAAAACATTTCTTAATCAGACTATATTTTTAATATATCGCCTGAAGCTTGGATGGAAGTGTTTAGTCGCTATCGCTTACATCTTTTAAGAAATAATATAATTTTCTAGGTTATGCTGCATCTTAAAAATGCACAGAATTAGTTGACGTCAGTGCAATGATGAAAATCTACAGGTAGTCGGGTTTAAGGTTAGATTGTCTAAATAATTCCTAGGGACATTACAAGCATTTTCTGTCAACACGAAGAGAAAAGGTCACCCTATTACATGAATATATGTCAGATTCCTTATTTTATTTTAATATGGTGTATCCGCTTTTTAAGTGCTTAGATGTTTCAAATTACATGACAGCACTATACTTTTTGTACCTTACTTAGTTGCCTGTCAATCAAAATTGCATTGTTGTATGAATTATCATCCTGTCTCATCATCTGTATACCCTTTGTCTTTCTACTCTAATTAACAGCACAAGAAGTTACCAAGTGAAGGGTCAGGAGATAGAGAGTTATCTGCCCCTGAATGTGTAGAAGTCAGAGTTGATTCTGATGGTAAGTTAGTTCAAAGGTCAAGACAACGATAGTTGCATGACTGGCTGTTTTTTAAGTCAGAATGGCAAGAATTATGCCAAAATAAGAGTTGTTATTTAGTATTCCACTGGAAAATCTTTCCTTTGTATGGAAATATCACTAAATTCTGCTAAGGACTTCAAGTTTTGGCCAATACTCAGAGCAAAGGTCTGTTGAGCAGTAGGAGATCATTATTGAGCCGAGGTCACATACAGTGGAGCCTCATTAATCCCAACACCTCTATTCCCATGCAAACTGTCCGGATAGATGAATCGTCCGGATTACTGAAACATGCATATTATAACGTCCAATGCAATTTGAAAGTTTTGTTCCCACAAAGTTTCGTCCAGAAAGTAAAGCATCCGGATTAAAGGCGTCCGGATTAATGAGGCTCGACTATAGATGTTTGGCAGAGGTTAAAGCATTCAAATAATAGATGATGTTTAATTATTGTTTATTTGTTAAGTTTCAACTCATCCATCTGATTAACATGTGGTTTCTTCTTAATTATTTGAAGTGTAAGCTTAGACAAATCATTTTATGCATGTGTGATCAGAGATTTGGGGACATATAATTTTTGCTGTGTTTGTCTGCGGAACTTTAATCTTGGTCATAACTTATGAATGGTGTATAATCAGTCAATTAATATTTCACATGTGTATGTCTCCCATATTTCTTTTGATATAAGATTATTCTGACCTCATGACCTTGACCTGTTTGAGCCACTCTCCGAAAAATGTCCTTTGATGCTATTCAAGGTCATTTGGGGTACACAATCACATTCACACTTCTTCGTCATTTTGTTCACAGTGGCAAGAGATGGTGATGTCTCGAACTCAATCAGGACAGGTGTGTTATACCTTGAGGATCAGCTGGAACAGGTACTGTATATACACCTGTAATTTCAGTAGAATTAATTGTTACAAAATCTACCAAGCATTGAATTTGACAAAGATGAAAATCTTCCTCTAAAAATAGAAATTACCCCTTTAGACAAAATGGTTATACTGACAGAATAACTATATTTTGGTGAGAGTATTGAGCTTTGAACCATTTAGTCTCTCCCCTCTAGTCAGCATTGATCACCATTTGGTCTCTCTCTTGTGGTCAGTGTTGATTTGTGCCAGGCTGGTACCTAAGTTGATTATATGACATGCGCAGATTTAGAGGAGGGGTCCAGGCACCCCCTCACTGGAATTTGCAAAATATATACCAATATTGGTCAATCATGCACAGATTTTCATTTTAACAGGGTCAAGTTTTTCCTTTTTACAAGTTGGCCCCCCCTGGAAAACATGCCCCTCCCTGGAAAAAAAATCCTGGATCCGCGCATGTATGATTATGACTGAATGATTATTGAGTGTGGCATTCAGAATTGCCAGCTTTGAAAAACTAATTTCATTTGGGGAGATTTTTCAGTTTCGTGAAATTTAGTAAGAGTTAATAGTTTTTCATGATAAGGATATGCTTTTTTTCCTTAAGAAGTTATGGAAATTTTACAGAAAAAAATAGGATGTCAACGTTTTTATTGGGGAAACTTGACAAGAATGGGTGTAAAGCAAAAAAAAAAAAACAAACAAACAATCGGATGGTGACTAACTTATTGTTTCAATTTCTCATGATTTCACAGCAGTGGCATCCACATTTCTTTGTGCTGACAGCCACTAAGTTGTACTGGACACAAGAGACGGACACCTCTGACCAGCAGGATCAAGATGATGACAACAATGGTGATGATAACTCTTCAACACTGGAGGTAAGAATAGTATAAACTGTCCATCATTATCTGCCAACAGAACTCTGAAAGACCTTTTTACTTTTTGAATACTAGCCAAGTCATCCGATCTGTAAATGAATCTGTTTTTGAAGAATATAAATGTTCTATGACCATAAGTAATGCTCCAATTATTTATTTTCATTTTGTATTATCATTTGGTTCATTTTATTATCTCACCATGATAAAAGTCTGGAGAGATAATGCCATACCGCAGGTGTCGGTAAAAAAAAACCCACTTTAATTGGGCTATATCTTTTGAAATTTAAAAGATACGGTTTTCATATTTCAAATTTGGATTTATCATGACAAGGGATTTCATTTAGAGCCATGAATTTTTACTTTAGACAATTACCTATTTTTAAATTTTGTTAGCCCTGTTTGTTAATATCCTATGAGGAGCTTTGTAGTCTTTTGACAACTTGTGTCTGTTCAATAATCTCTGCTGAAAATTTTTTAAAGATGTTAAAGCCAGTTACTCAAGTATGCAAGTTCATCAATTTGTATGTCCCAATTCTTCGAGATTCTGGGACCATATATATTTTGGTTTTTCCATCTGCCCATTTCTCTCTCCACAAATCTTAATCATTACCCATACCTTTTGAATGTTACAGTACAGAACTTTCATATTTCACATGTGAATGTGTTCTGACAAGATCTTTGTTTTGACACCAAACTCTTTGACCTCCTGAACTTATCCTTGGGGTTTGACCTACTTTTTAGAGGGGCCTCCGTGGCCAAGTGGCTAGCATATTCAACTTCGAATCAAAGGGTCCGGGGTGTGAATCCATGCAACGCCACTCCGCGGTTAACCATCACTGTCTTTCAGATGAGAGAGTAAAAACCGAGATCCTGTGTCACAATAGGTGTTGGCACGTTAAAGAACCCTCCCTGCTCTACGGCCATAAGTTCCAAGCATAGACAAAATTTGTCACCCTTCACCAGCACACGGTGACAGTCTCCATATGAGTGAAATATTCTTGAGCGGGACGTTAAACAACGATACAATAACATACCTTTTAGAAATCATAAGTTTGTTTTACTTTGCTGCATACATGTACAGGTTCATTTGTGCATTACAAACCCATTTTTTTCTTCTTTGAAGAGTAAAATGATCATTATAGTTTAAATGTGATGTAATTGGTGGTTTCAGAACGATAGTTCCAGCAAGGTATAGTCTAAGATACGGGTGTGGCTTGATGTGCTGTGTGATGTGGATCTGATCTGAATTTTTAACATTAATTTCTCACAGCCAACACAATTCTTCTGCGTACCTATAGCAAAACATTAACTGGTATTGACACCTGTTAATACACACATTCTCATATTCCTCATCAACTCGTGTGGAAACATGCTCATATCAGACATTCTTTTATAACTCATCAACTCAAGTGGAAAGATGCTCATATGAGACATTCTCATATTCCTCATCAACTTGTGTGGAAACATGCTCATATCAGACATTCTGTATACCTCATCAACTCAAGTGGAAACATGCTCATATCAGACATTCTCATATTCCTCATCAACTCATGTGGAAACATGCTCATATCAGACATTCTGTATACCTCATCAACATGTGTGGAAACATGCTCATATCAGACATTCTCATATTCCTCATCAACTCGTGTGGAAACATGCTCATATCAGATATTCTTGTATACCTCATCAACATGTGTGGAAACATGCTGATATCAGACATTCTCATATTCCTCATCAACTCGTGATGAAACATGCTCATATCAGACATTCTCATATTCCTCATCAACTCTTGTGGAAACATGCTCTTATCAGACATTCTTTTATAACTCATCAACTCAAGTGGAAACATGCTCATATCAGACATTCTCATATTCCTCATCAACTCGTGTGGAAACATGCTCATATCAGACATTCTCATATTCCTCATCAACTCGTGTGGAAACATGCTCATATCA
>JACSZP010015695.1:244-11766 GCA_016161895.1 Pinna nobilis | reverse complement strand
TTTCATTTACTTAGCTGACCTGGCTAAGTTTTCCAGGGTTTACTGGTATGTAGCCTATCATCTCCATAATTTTAATTTTTTTCCCTCGCAGCCTTTCACAAGAACTAACAAAGCAAAACTCTAATCATGCACAATTTGCTCAAACTTGACCACCTAGCAAATTCTCCATGGGGAAGGTTTCATGGGGGAGACTCCTGAGAACAAATATGAGTTTTTTCAGGGGGGGGGGGGGGCACAAATTTTATGTAGATATTTGAGTGTCAGAAGTGTCATTCACAAGCCCCTCATTTAAGAAATCATCAATTATCTCAACTGTTTGAAAAACGAGTGAGATCCCCACCCCCTAACCATATATTGTTTTATTACCGTGACAAGCTAAATTGCATCATGTGTAATTAAATGCTCTCTTTATCTAAGGTTGTATAGATTGTTGTCAGTCAATTCATCCATCTAAAGCATTTTCATGTCAGCTACATATACTGAAATATGCTTAACTGAAACATTTTTGTGTCTTAAAATTATGGACATTTGGAAATCCTTTCAGTATGCATTAGATTTGGATGTTGAATGATACATTGGTGTTATGAAGGGACTCTTACAGGTGGTTTTCAGTCTAAAATTCATATATCAGGGCCATTTAATGGTCAAATGTTGAAGAGGAAGCCCTAAAGACATAGTTTTTTGTACAACTATGTTGACATGTGACCTATTTGCACTTTACAATAATTATGAAAAAAAATATTATGTCAACTACTGTTATATTAAAAGTATTTGAACAAACTCAAAGTCTTATAAAAATTCACTTTAATATATGTATATCAAATGTGTATAAATATCTGAAAACATGTAACAGCTGAAACTGTTGCAAGATAAAAATGAAAAAAAAACCATGCATCTGTAATGTATTCATTCAGACAGACAAGCTTGAATCAATATGCAACTAGACTATTACCTGCTGGAACATAAAAAAGTTGCACTACTCTTTAGCGCTTCATCTGATATCATTCATATTCAATAGACATGATACTGTTAGTTTGATGGTATTGATTAATCTTTCCAATGATGTAATTTGTGCAGGAGAAATAAATTTTTAGATAAAATTATACATCAAAACAAATAAAATAAAAATTTGTTTCTCAGGTTCATCGCATTTATACTCTTTAACCCCTGTATTAAGTTTTTTTTCCTCCATCAAATAAGAACTAAATGTTTAATAACTAAGTAGAGAAGTGATTTTATTAAGTGCATCAGTTATACATAGTCATGTGACATGGTATTTTCATTAGGATAAAATTATCTGCTGCATTTTATGTGAATAAAAGTGCAAGATAATCTCTTTTGCTTCTTTGCTTGGCCCAATGAATGTGGATGATCATGTTACCATACAGTTTGTCTGGTCATTTGGAACAAGAATACATATGGTTTAGGGGTTGATTTTATAGATAATTAAATATTTCTGAAATATTTAAATGATCGGGGAATGAGGCGGCCTAGGAAACCCCATATATTATATCATTCAATTCATCTTGTTATGTGTAACAAGAAAATATATGGTATCAGGGGAGTTTTGAAATAGGGGTACGGAAAGACCCCCGATACATCACCATTTAATTTGTTTTATCACATGTAATTAGGGAATATATGGTTTACGGGTGGGGGTCTCAAAGGTAAAGATTTTGAGATAAATGAAGATTTCAGAAATGAGGTGGCTTTGAATGAATTGTGAGACCTTAAAATATCACAATTGACTTTGCCTTATAATGTAGAAAATTTGATATATAATTCAGTAGTGGGTATCGACACATTGTTTTAAATAATAGAGGATTTGTGAAATAATAGGGCATATGATAACCCTCAGGGTCCCCAATATACCATCACTTTATTTCAATCTTATTATTTATTTTACTTATCATGTTCTGAAGAGTTGTGTCCCATGTTTCTGCTTCCTATAATAAGATGGCGTTCTTTCATTAATTATTTCCTTTGGTGACTATGTATGGTATGGTATTGTTGTTTAACGTCTCACTTAAGAATATTTAACTCATATGGAGACGCCACCGTGTGCTGGTGAAGGGCTACACATTTTTTCTATGCTCGGCACTGCTGGCCGTAGAACAGGGAGGGTTCTTTAACGTGCAAACACCTATTGTGACACTGGACCTCGGTTTTTACTGTCTCATCCGAAAGACAGGGACAGTCAACCGCGGAGTGGCGCCACGCTGCTCGAACCCAGATCCCTCCATTCGCAGTCGAACACGCTAACCACTCGGCCACGGAGGCCCCCGGTGACTATGTTGATTGTAACAATCTAAGTGAACTTGAAATAAAGGACACCATGAAAACTACCAGGTCTGCTTCATAGCATCTCTTACACCAGGGGATTGACAATGAGGGACAGTTGAGAACAACACTTTACGATAACAGAGATTTCCCTAACCTGTTGTGAACTTTCATTTCTTATTCAGCAAAATTCCAGCAGCACCTGCATATGGGGTACACAGCTCTCAGTTGATACGATATTCCAGAGCATGCGTTTCCTATCAAGATTGTCTTGATTGAGGGTTGTTGCTGACAATTAATCTATTTAACCAAGGATTCTTATGGTCAAAGTTATCACTATGAAAGTTTTATGGTCGCCATGATTACCTGCTTGAAAGTCATGGTGTATCGGTGTTAGAGATGATGAGGGATATGTTGCCCTTGCCGTACGCCCACACTATATCTTTTACTTACGGTCTGTAATGACTTTGATTTGAATGATTATTCGATGATGGTTGAATTGTCTATACCGATTTTGACGAGAATTAGTTTTTCAACCATTTCATATGAATTCGACTGTGGACTGCTGTTGGTGTGACCTGTAAATAGGGGAAGCTTACTCCTCCATGGCACCAAATCCCACCTCTTGCTTTGCAGATGTCTAAGTTTGTCCAAAGTTCACCAAATTTGTGTATAGCCTTCTGGTTCTTCTGTCTATTGACGCCTTTGTACCTGTAATATGCATTTCTTCTGACGTTTCTCTCTTACTTTAAATAGTATAAATCTTGCAAATACCAATTTTCATTTGAGAATGATTCTAACAAATAACGCGGAATTCTTGCACTGGAACGATTTATCAAATAAGTCACACTAATCAAATTCAAAAACATTATAAAAAGTGCGGAACGTTTACATAGATATGGCCTGTTTCAGTCAGATGATTGCCAAAACCACTCGATGTCAAAATAACAGGTACTAGGTTTTCATTGGTCACGGATTAAATATAAACCCAATAAACATTGAATAAATGCGGGTATCTAAACATTTAGAAGTGGGAGCAGGTACCATGGGGGAGTGAGTTCCTTCTGTTGACCGGTCTGTCTCGCTGTAAGTCCAGAGCCACACTCCAATGAAATGAATGAAGAACATATACCAGTCATAATAGGTTAAGATGACTCAACAATTACAGAACTATGTTTTTTACGCCACATTCGACAAGCTTTCAGTAACCTGATGGCGGCCAATTTTTAACAGTGGAAGGGAGACCCTGGTTTCTAGTGAACCTGGGAAGAGACCACAGGCCGTCCGCAAGTAAACTGACAAACCTTCTCCCACAATCAACTTAGGTTCCAGCGACACTCGAATCCGTGCTGATTGAAAGTGAGAAACTAAATGGTTTAAATCACAATGGTCCAATCATTCGATCACGGAGGCACCTACAGAAGAAGTGACGCAATGTTTCATTTCATGAAATGTTATGAAATAAAACCAGTCAAATTAGAACAAGTAAAATATATCTCTGAAGCACTGATACTCCCAATCTTATCTTGAAATTAAAGTGTTACATGTAAAAACCATATCTTTCATACGGATTCATATTTTCTTTTTAAAGAATGGAAATATTTTTAGCCTTATGTACTAGTGTTTATTTTGAGATAACAAAACACAAAAATCATTCATTTTTTACCAGTAAAACAATGAAACATTATAACAGAAGAAAATACAATATCAATCTAATATCAATAAAAATTGTTAGGAAGAATTAATTAGGTGAGATTAGTTTAATTGTTGTTGATATATCATTCATCTTACGTCCGCAAGGGGAAATCCTGAAGGTCAACAAACCAAAGCATATCAGGTATACATCAATATAGGATATTTTGATAAATAGTCAATAGTTTCAACAGGTAACACCATGCTATCGTCATCATCATCATCATCACCATCATCATCATCGATCAGCAGCAGCATTATTACCCTAATAAATTTATTATCATAATTATTATTATCATAATTATTATTATTATATTATTATCAGTATCATTATTTTATTATTTTTATTTTTATTACTATTATTATTTTTATTATCTGATTAATTTTGTTTTATTACATTTTTAGACAAGGACATTAACATCTACAAACATGAAAGACAACTCTCATACCTTTCATACATCCATTCATACTACATACATGTAGATCAATGCAATGAATTCGAAATTATACTTTCATTGTAACTGCATATATTACACAAATTTTAAATAAAAAAACAATCAACTAATATCGAGAAGAGTAGTGAAATTTCTCTACTTCTTTCAAACAAGTGTCTAAATTCAAGTTTTTCCTGCAAATGTATTGATAACTTTTTTACATAGCATTTTACGTACTGTATTACTCCAAGAAGAGTTGGTTAACACTTCTTCATTTTTTGTCCATAATATCTCTTCACTAAACAAATAACAAAATTTAGAGTTCTATTTTACCACCAAGTTTTCCAAAAAGAATATCAAAATATTATTATCACATTATCGGTTTAATAGAAATATTATCAGAACGATTTCTGACGCGGCCTCAAGTATTTCAAAGCTACAGATATTCGTTTTGTTACTAGAAACTCTCTCACTTTCATTAAGTATGGATATTTGAATAAGTTGTAAGTAACGTGCACAGTCTAACTCCTAACTCCTGTAGCCGTCTAACTACGTAGACCTGAATTTACTCAAATCTCAATGTCTTTTTCAACAATTTTTGCTAAAATTCACAAATAAAACTTTATATTGGCGACTCTATGGTCTTCGTTATTCGACAGAAGATATTTTCGCGAAGGTAACAGCTCTGTGCTATATATCGCATGTTTACTCAAGAGTAGAATGTTTAGCCAATCTTGAGAGTATGTACCTTCGCCTAAATACGTGAAATTAAAAATCTCGCGACGGAACGATATGGAAGAAAGTAACAGCGCATGCGCCTAAAACCCAGTAAAATTATATCGATTATAATGTACAGCTTCAACTTATCCATGTACCAATTGTAATGCAATCTAAATTGATATGAAATTTATAATGTGATAGGCTTTCTGTTTTTAGCGAAAAGAATATCTGGGTGTTTATTTTTTTTTTTTGCGCACGCTCAGGATAGCGTCCCGCACGCTAAGTGTTGGCATTCCCCAAGTCCCAGATGAGCAAGACATGGAGTCGAGTAATGCTGTGTGGCTCCGTATTCAAGTAAAATACCCGGATTTTCTTTCACTCGCTCTTCGTAATCATTCTTGGGTGGGATACACTGTAAATTGTCTCTTTTATTATGACGAATAAAGTTTATTCCAGAATTTGGATCTTTTACTTCCTTGGGTTCGATTCTAATCGAGTCACGTGACGCCATTGATGGATCCTCCGGGAAGTAATTGTACGGCAATAAGAAAAAGTTTAGATCCATCCCCGGAGTATGTGTGACAGGTAAATCCTCCGTACGTGGGATATGTTGTATACCCATGTTTATCCACAGCACCAAGTCCTGCATAAAACAAAGAATATATAACGGTGAGATGCTGACCGTTTTTCTGGAAATTTTGTTGTTCGGAAGTATGATAGCTAGCAATGTATACTAATCTATATTGACAAGTAAAGTTATAATATATTTCTAAATATCAAAATATGCAACAAATGATTCAAACGGTACGTTTACTAGAATTTTTTGGTGAAACCAGAAGGGTACCGCGCGTGAAGCAGATATTCCTTACGCTTCCGGAGCCCCTGAACTCACCACAGGTTTTAGTGGTGTGATTGTTACGTTTTTTTTTCAATTTTTATCTGCTATTGTGTGAATAATTTTTTATAGATCATAGTGTTAGTGTTGTCTGCCGTTCGATTCTTGAATTTTTATTCCCCTTGGTGTCTTTTATTTTCTCTTTCTACACTTTATTCAACATTATTTCAACCAAATAAGGGCTCGATTGATAATGTCATTTTCTAACATCTTACTCAGGAACTTATCACTTATATGGAAAAGTCATGGAAATGCCGACCGAGGGCTACTAATGTTGACCTATGCTCGGCTATTAGTATGGCCATAAAACAGTGAAGGTTGTGCAATGTGTCAAGTTATACTTAGGCAGGGAACCTCGGTTTTTACTGCTTCATCCGAAAGAAAGAATCGATCACTGACCCTCATGATCTGAAGTCAAGCATTATACCACGGAGTTACGAGGAGTCTTTATATCTTCAGGTAATGTCAAGCTGATGCAGTCTATAGGAATATTGACCAATCTTTGCTTAGGACTTAAACATAATATTGTCTCGACACAGGGCATTGGTTCTTTCACTAGAACGCCAGGAGGAAAAAGAGCTGTTTAGCCGACGGGACTGGAGTGCTATAAAAATAACGGAATTATAACGGAACTTCGAAAAGCTAATATGCTGACTTTATATTTACTTGTGCTTTGAGAGCTAAATAAATTGTATCACTTCACAGCTTGTTTGATGTCTTTTATTCTATGAATAAAACACAGAGTCAAGCACATACACTTCCTACTACATTTTACCTACCATAGACAATACAAATTAACAACTAATATACAAACACTTTGAATTGTTTTTTTCAATTGTCAATATTCCATATTTAAGTAGTACCAGCATACATTGTTTTTATATTGCAGATGATCCGATATGTTGGGTTTAATCTACATGTGAACATTTTTATGGGCCTTCGTAGCCGAGTGGTTAGCGTGTTCGACTGGGAATCGAAAGATCCGGGTTCGAGCCGCGTAGCGCTATTCCGCGGTTTGCCGTCCCTGTCTTTCGGATGAGACAGTAAAAACCGAGGTCTCGTGTCACAGTAGGTTTCGGCACGTTAAAGAACCCTCCCTGCTCTACGGCCAGCAGTGCCGAGCATAGGCAACATTTGTAGCCCTTCACCGGCACACGGTGACGTCTCCATATGAGTGAAATATTCTTGAGTGGGACATTAAAAACAATACCATACCGTACCATACATTTTTATACAAAGGCAAACTACTTGCAGAAAAATAAAGAATATAAAAATTACGTTGTACGATATGTATTATGGTCAAGTTTGTGATTACAATTTTTCACTAGGTAGAATAGTGAATCACATGTACGATAGTGGTTGTTGTGTCATCACTATAGATTTTGACGAGATCTCGTCTTTCAATTATTTCATCTGAATTTGACTATGGACTCGCGGAGGGTGTAAACGGTCAGCAGGGAAATATTACTCAGCTACTCACCTGATAAACCACAAAAGCCCGAAAGCGGAAGTTCTTAACGAACCAACACAGAATAGACTTGGTCTGATTGGTGGATAAATTAGACCATAATGGAAACGCAGAGAAGTGATAAGTGAACCAATTGACAGGTGACCTAAATACATGTAGTATGAAATAGTACATAATTTGCATGTTTGATATTTTGTGAGTCATTATAGAATAGGCGAAATATGTATATTAAAATGGGGAAAGGTACGTTAAAGTCGTTAGTTGTATGAGATGTTGTGTGGAATGATAGTTGTAGCATTGTCTAATTATGTTGTTTCCGTGACATTATCTGTCGCTGTACTGGTGATTTTAATGCCTACTTAATTTCTTTAATCTAGCAATGACAGAAATGCATAAAAAGGAGACGACCAGACATCAGTATCTAGCCTTTACTGTCAAAGACATGTATAGTTGTTGAACTCTATTTGTGTTTAACGCCCCAGAATAGAATGAAAATATCACAAATGCCGAGGAAATGCAATAACTTTATCCATTGCAAGGCACTTATGGTCAGTGAGGATTCTTTAACCCATTGACACTTTCTGTAACATAACGCATCGTTTAGGTGGTTAGCGTGTTCGACTGCGAATCGGAAGACCCGGGTTCGAGCCGCGTTGGCCGTCCCTGTCCTTCGGAAGAGAGAGTAAAAACAGAGGTCCCGTGTCACAGTAGGTGTTGGCACGTTATAAAGAACTCTCCCTTCTCTACGGCCAACAGTGCCGAGCATAGGCAAAATTTGTAGCCCTTCACCGGCACACTGTAACGTCTCCATATGAGTGAAATATTCTTGAGTGAACGTTAAACAACAATACCATACCATACCCATACTTTCTCATTCCAAGGATATGAAAAGACAACTACATCGAAGCACGCATTTGATCCCACGAACTCTAAATCAGATGGCGAACTAGCTAAACATAGATCTATCGCTACCCCTTAATCATGTTGGGACATAATTTCTCATCAAAACATCCACGCATGCATAGCCGAGAAAACCATGTAAAAACACGCCTCCCTATCAATACTAACGTTCAAGTCATAGTTATGATAATTTGGGGACACAGTGTGCTAGTCGGATCATGAAGATTCCTGGCACAGACCTTTTAAATTTTTGGATGAAGCATTTGAAATCGAAATATCGTGGTATAATTATTCTTCAAAGCATAGGATGAAATCCTCGGCAAACATTGCACAGTTAGGATCATTACACGCAACACAAATGATATGAACCTGCCATTCAAAATTTAAATAAAAAACCACCATATATAACTGACCTCATCAACAATACTTTCATTATCGTTGAGACAATTTTGGAAGTTGACGACTGAGTTTGCAGCATCAAACATACTGTAGAGGGAGCTGCTGCTTGCCTCCGAGTCTTTTCGCTTGGTGACTGCCATCTGGTATCGCTTCCACGATATAGCTGGCTCATTCCCTATTCCCTCACGAAGTATCTGCTTACTCATTCCTTTCATCATGATCCGGTAGGACTTTGGGTTTCCATATTTATCTTTCTGTAAATTTCCGTAAATGGTATGATATTTAGGGGTATCGAAGTTGTATTTATATGCTGCTTCGAGTTCAGATTCCTTGTTATTTCGCGTGTACTGCCCTTGATAGTACTTTGCGTTTGGACCCGGGATAAATTTGTTCGGAAACTCTCCGACAGTTATATCCAGAGTATCATACCTGTTGTGTACCCCGTTTATGTCCATGTCAACCTTAAAACTGAACATATGATGATGCAAGTTACCACTCAAATTCCTATGAACCTGTACACTAAACAGTTGTGCGCTTGGAGTAAAAGGGGTGGCTAAAATGTACCCTGTAGAAATTGCTTTCACTTGTATAGCACCATTCTGGAAAAATATGAAATCTACAAAATAGTCGTAATTGACAACTATTACCGTTGTTCGGAGAACGAAAACAGTCGCCGGCATTCCTTCATAGAAACTTCCATGGAAAGTCGAGAAAGAATGGTGGCGTCGAAGAGGTGTGCCGGTGTCAAGTTCGAAGAGACACAAAACGTTTTGGAATCTAATAGGATTTTCTGATGAATCAAGCACGTGTTGAGCTGGTACATAGGTAGCATGCGCCGGGCAGTCTACTCCTGGAACCAATCCTTTAGACGTCCCAATAAGTCCACAAGAATCTTAATAATTTGCAAACATCTGAGCAGGCTTGTATCCGGAATAAAAGACAGAGATTTCCTGAAGGCCGAGTTCATAAACGATTCGTTTGTTCTGGTATCTGATGTCATATACCTGTTGACCATACGATGTAGAACATACGGAAATCAAAGTCCCAATTCATGTAAGTCACGTGCTGACCGCATACACTGTAACGTTTGCCATCTGGTTCAACCTGTATTGGCGGACGCTGTTCTTTCTTGGGGAACATTTCTCCTCGCTGTGCGAGCTTAGAAAACAACTTGTTGCTTTCCTCTGGGAATGGAATGCTTGCTTTTACGAGCCTTCCAGACTTGTATTCCTGTTGTAGAACACCCAAAGAGTCGTAAGTGTTATTGTTATACAAAACACTTCTTATGGTATATTTTGGTCCCTCCATCTGAACCAAAACTGAGAAATCAACTGGATGTAGAATATAGCAATCAACAAATTGTGCCATCCAAAACCATATCAATCTCTTATCTTCACCAGCCCCTGCACTGGAAACCGGTGTGATATACTGAAGCATTAAACATTTTTCACCGCAGTCTTTCAGAGTTCCGCCAAAACTTTCCAATAACAGATTTCGTAGTATCTTATCACAATCGTCTGTTAACATCTCCGGAACACCGCCGTATTCCGGGCCAGTCATCGGTCGATGATTGAAAGAGATACCTTCTCGAAGAATATCGTACTTCGTGGATGCGGGTAAAGGATATGCTACGATTTCCATTATATCTGGTTTGGGTTTATCCCCTCTAAATATGACTACTCTGGCTTTTCGTGTCGGCTTGTGACTGGCGGGTTGTCTAGGTGAGAAATCACGTCTTGTTTATTAGGTAAATGCAGTTCTGCTAGAAACATATAGCTAGAATTGACTTTTCTTTTATCTGGCCTGACTAGGTTAAGTTCATTTTCAGAGTAGAGGTAACTCATTAGACCTTTGATTTCAGAACTCGTCAGATCATGGAATACGGATGGGTCATCTGGCTCTGACAAATCTATAACCTCCTCTCCTACGTCACAAGGGGGAGTCATTATCTCCTCCATTTGTCTCTCTTTGTTAAAAGAAATTGCTATAATGGCAACAAACAATGCCAGACAGCAGAGTCCTAGGAAAAACGAAAGAAGGCGACATCTAGCTATTGTACGTCTATGTGTTTCCGATTGTTCCTCCAAAGACATCTGTGTCCCTTGAATTCCTTCTTTATTTTTCTCCCCGGACGATGTTTTAGTAAATTCTTCCTCTGCCGTTTTCCTTGAGGGAGATCTGTAAAATAAACTTCGTGTTAAAGTAATCATGAACTCTGCATCTGAAATATCGCGGTTTCTGTACAGATATTAAAATTTTTACTCTACGACTACATGATATTTTGCAATTAAATTTTGAACGATGGGTGGGTGGGGGTTGATATTTTAGCATGAACATCATTAAGCGGAACAATCCTTTTTTAAGGTACAATATAGCTCGCCTTATTTCGACTGAAAATGATTCGAAATGTATAAATAAAATGGCTGTATTTTTCTTAATCATGGGATGGGTGGAAGGGAGTCACCTGGGGATGTAAACATTTCTGAATCTCTTATTAGGGGAAGATTCCTGTAAATGTATAATGGACTTTTTGCATGCACTAACCAAAAAAAAAAAAAAAAAAAAAAAAAAAAAAAAAAAAAAAAAAAATTAAAGGAAAACAAAACCAGATACATGTATTTATATTTAATATAAACTACGCCATTTCTGAAACTGTCTTAAAAATGTGTGTCTGAAACTGTCTCGAGCGTGCCATCATGGCCTGGTTGATTAATATGGTAAATCTGTAAATAAC
>JACSZP010015685.1:0-12144 GCA_016161895.1 Pinna nobilis | reverse complement strand
ACGCTGCTGTTGGCTGTCCCTATACTTCAGATAAGATAATCAAAACCGAGGTCCCGTATAACAGTATGTGCCGACGGGTTAAAAACTTTCTTTGCTTAATGACCAATAGTGCTAAGCATAAAGCAAGTTTGTCGTCTTTAACCGAAATACGGCGACCTGTGCATGTAAGTGAAATATTCTTAAATGTGTCTGTGTGTATGTGTGTGTGTGGGGGGGGGGGGGGTATGTTTTTTATCGCATATAATCCGATATACCAGGGCATGTTCTTCGTGTGAACATTTTCCATACAGGGGTAAACTACTTACTGAAAAGTTGCTGCTAAATGGATATAATAAATAACGTGCCATGTCAGCATTTCGTAAATTTTATGGTCACTATAATGACATTGTTTGCAATTAAGAATACTTCACCGAATGGAATATTAAGTTATTACTTCGATTTTGTGGATTTTAATCGTACCTACGTATTTTGACGAGAATTCGTTTCTCAGTTGTTTAGTCTGAATTTGATTACGGACTCGCGGTGTGTGTGACCGATCAGCAAGAGAAGCTTACTCCTGTATGGCTCCTGGTCTCACTTCTGTGTTTTCAGGAGTTCGCGTTTGTCCAAAATTAGCAAAACTTTTGGATTCTGATATTTTTTGCGACTGATACATTGGTATCTGGTATCTGTGGTTTTCATAACTGGTTCGGGGGGGGGGGGGGGGGGNNATAAGGTAACATTAGAAAGGTTGCACAATTGTAGTTCATATCTTATTCAGTATTGCTCCCGAAAAAACTGCATCGCGAATGTTATGCGATTTACCTCCCGAGCGTCAATTTCCACATTAATGGTGAATAAATGATAATTGAAAATTTGTTTAAAAAACTGGTCATGAATATATTCGTAAGTTTTGTAACCTACTAAGCTGTAAAAATTGGGAAACCTATTTGAAAACTCACTTTTATTTCATGTAGAATAGTAGTACTAGGAGGGGATGGGTCATTTACAGAGGTGGCCAGTGTCCTAGTACGGAAAGCCCAGGAAATGTCCGGAGTTGATTACAATGATCCAAAAGCCAAACTGAAACCGTTGACACTGCCAATCACCATGATTCCAACAGGTAAAGTGGCGCTCTTTATATTATAAAACTATAAATACTGCAATTAGACTGATGAGTTCATGCTTTATCGAGAAGAGGGCAAATTATCCCCAATGCTTCTATTTAGGTATGTGTTTCTCGTCTATTGCATGGTCTCCCCCCACCTTGAATTTCGGTAGAATATGTGACCTTACTTCAATATTATTTTATCAGTTTTAAAATAGCATCAAACAAATACAGTCTTAAGATCATTTGAACGAAGCTATTGATTGAGTTCATATTTGAAACTGGGGCCGAATTTTTACTGTTATACCCAACTGCTAGGGAGATTGAAATTGCGTTTGAAAACTAGAGAAGAGTGTATGAACACTGTACACTTTCACTATGTGACATAAACAGAAATCTCATTCGAGCGACACACATCCAAGGGTTTTGAGACTTAAACATGTATGATATATAACACCAACTTGAGGGGAGGATCCTCGTGTTTAAATTGAGTGTGTGTGTGTGTGTGTGTCTGTGTGTGTGTATGATGAGGCTAAATTCCCGATACGTTCGAGCTTGTTTTCGTTTCGTGTTGGTTTTTTGTTTGTACCATAAACGAGTTGTGTCTTTTTCTATTTTCTTATTGTATTATACGGTTCGTGATGAGAACCCCCATGTTAGAACTCAGACATTTGTGTTAGTAGCCCCTGACAAATAAATTGAAGCAGAATGGTTTATCATTCCGTTTGATCTATTTTTTTTAGCAGGTACAAATCTTGAACTAATAAGTACACACATAAATTGAATTTTTTAGGGTCCGTAAATTTTTTAGCTGCAAAGACAAACGGATGCAAAGATGTCCTAACCGCAGCTTTACACGTGATCCGAGGTTTGTGGTTTCTATCAATCCTAAATAACTATGCTTGATCTAAAAGATAGAATAAAGATTTAAAAGAATTGATATGATGGCCAGTTCAGCTAATTTTGTATAGTATTACTGCGGCTGTTACCGATCAAAAAGCTTTTCTGTATGGGACTGGATACAACTGTCTAATTTGATTTCTTGAAATTATTCGATTTACACTGGATAAATTGAATCGTGACACACACACACATACACACGTATGTATGTATTATGGCATGTTTTGTATCAGAAATGATCTCAAATGACATATATCCATGTTCTGTGAGTCCAGAGCAATCATCCCAAAATTTCCATACAAACTAACACTAATTATTTAACTGTTAAAGCTACAATTACATATGTTTTTTATAGTGATAACTGTTTTAACGAAATCAGCACTTACCTTTTTATTAAACCGGGCTATAATTGTAACTACTCGTTTCATTAGATTCAGTTTAATTCAATTCAGATTAGATCAGTTTCATTAATATCTTTTTAGATAAAAAACTAACACTAGTTTTCACTTGTGACTTTCTTTGAGAGAGTTATGTTGTTTATGATTGATGGATACACATAAAATATAACATAATTAAATGCATGCATACTGTTTACAATTTAATATATCTATTTTCAGGGCATATTTCCCAAATATCTACTCGTTGACGTTTACATCAAAACCTTACAAAAATTCTCCCTTTTTACTTTCTTTCAAAGGTTTATTTCGTTAATGCTTGATGAATACGCATCGCATAATGGGATCCATGCATAGTGTTTACAATGATATTATATATTTCCAGGACATATTTCCCAAATGAATGTCATGGGCGTATATGCTGACGGGAAGCTTGTAGATTATGGCGGTGCATCAGTATGTCATGGTCTTCTCGTAGAGTCTGCCTATATGATGGATGTTAAGTATCGATGGCTTGGTCGACTGCGGTATTTTGGTAGATTTCTTTATTCTTTGTTATATTGTTAGCTTTAAATTCGTCCGTTTCATTTTCATTATTTTCACCTAACGACGATAATGAGAATTAATTGTTATGACGAAAATTTCCCGCGAAATGAAACTTCTTAAAGCTAATGTAAATACAAATTCCAAAATTATGCAGGTTGGTTTTTTTCGGATTGAGTGTCCAAAACGTGTTCTTTTCTTTTTTAAATACTCTGTTTATACGTACAGTTGCTCGTGAAAGTATGATATCATATGTTACTCATCATTGTTCATGTTAGATATAGTCTTCAAAATTCAATAAAGGGGAATTAATATTTCTCACTAAGCTTCAATGGAAAATACAACATTTTGCTTGAATAAAGATTTATTTCTTATTATTAACATTTAAAATTGCTATTAAACAGTTATGTGTAGTTCTTTGTAAGATTTTTTTACTTTTGTAATTTACACGAGAACACAATAATTTTAAAACATACAGTGTATATGTAACAAATATATTTTTACAGATTTTCCTTTATTATTCTATTTTCCACTAGCTGAGTTATTTTTTAATGTTCACGGAGCCCCCTACGACACACATGGCATATGTAGGCAAGGCCAAAATATAGATAAACTTTTTGAGACTCCATTACAAATGAATATAAAAAGATCAAAGACCAAACAATTATATATTTATATAAACAAGGGTACAACCCCCCCCCGTGGTAATTCTGGAATGACAAAAATTAAATACACTCAAACCTGTTTTAAAAGACCGTTCAAGGGAAGGAGGATAAAGGTTAACATATGACTGGTTGTCTTTTAATTCAGGTGATTTATATAGGTAAACATTATTTTGGGAACCACTTATTCAGGTCATATGAGACAGATTTCCCTCTAATTCTCTAATGCAGGAAAGACTGTATTATGGGGCCATTTCACCGAGTACGATCTGAAAAAGTCGCATGCGACCACCCGCGACTATGACCGCAGCTTAACATTTTCATGTCAAATTCTGTGCGATCAATTTCATTATATTTTTGTGCAATCCATATTCGATGTTATTTCATTTTACTTTCGATGTGTACGCTCTACCTTCCTTCGTAAATTCAAGAGCGAACATTATTGACAGCATTCCTCCTGTATAACGAAACTGAGCCTGGGAGATGAAGCTACATACCGGACCTTTCTCCATATATCACCGGCAATATTTGACAAAAAATTAGGGTCGAGCGGCACAATCATGCCTTCAATCGATTCTAGCTCGAGAAGACTTAGCATTGTTTATCCCCGTTCTATTCTTGATCGTTTTTCAACCAATACATCCTTTCTGCGACCTAGTTTGCTCTTTTGGTGATCTCTAGGCGACTTTTAGATTGCAGCTCGGTTTATGGACATATTGAAAAACCGAGGGACGGTCATTTGTTTCCTACGAGACCATTCCTCAACCACATGCTATCACGTAAGACCAAGGCATGACCAACCCTCGTTTAACCGTCAACTTCGCACGACCTGCGGCGATCAAGCTACGCTCTGAGATCACCGATCTGTCTGTCGGGAAGATTTTTCTGGTGAATTGGTCCCTTTACTTCGCAATTTGTACAAAGGAAACAAGTAAAACGACAAGTATAAATCACAAATTAAAATCACGTGTTTTGTGTATATTTTATGTTGAATTGTAGTTCTGCCCATCAAGTTCCTTCTGTTCAAAATAGTCCTCAAGATGTACAATGCTGAGGTCACGTGCTACACAAGGTAAGTTAAATATTCGGAAGACCAATAAAGTTTTTTTATGGGGGGTTGTTGTTGTTTTTTTAGGGGGTGTCTGTTTGTTTTGTTTCGTCTGTTTGTTTGTTTGTTAGTAAACTACAACTTTCTCACATAATCAATTTAGGTTCCATCGAGCTTCGAACCCGCACTGACAAGAGGTGAGAGACTAAGTGGTTTAAAGCGCAATGCTCTAACCATTCAGCCATGGAGGCCTAAAAGAATTGTAACTCCCTTACGGAATCGATGAGACCAGATGTCTTTGAGCTGGCATCCCCTGTAAGCGCGGTGTACCGACATATTTTTCAACCTATGAACAATCTATACAATGTTCTGAATTTCTATGACTAAAGCCACTGAGGAAAAGAAAATCAACTTTTCCTAACACATGCAAATACGCTCATATATACTTTACTTTTATTACACTGGGAATTTAGACTTTCTAGGGCATTGCCATAAATAAAGGTCTTGATGTTAATGTTAAATTAAATAACAGATGATGAGGGATATGTTCTCCTTATCGCATACCTATCCCGACTTTGTTCTTCTTGCTGTGTAGAATGCTTTTTGTGTTATTATCTATTTCTGATTTTTGCCATGGTTTTGTATGCTTTCTGATTTTTGCATTTTTGTTTGCCCCCGTTATATCTTTAGACTTCACCTTTTGTATCTGAGCTTTTTAATCAATTTTTCGATACAAACTATGTTTATAAATTCGACAATAGGTAAAAAATACATTTCTTATACAGCATTTTAAATTTAATAAGTTTATTCTATGTTGCAGGATAGACGAAAATCAAATAATAAATAGAATTACAAGTGATGGTTTCTAGTAACATTTTAGAACGTATTTTAATGAAAAAAAGAGTTGCATATGATTAATAAGTATAATATTTACCGATCCAGTGCACGCATGTTATTTCTCGCCGAAAGAAAAGAAATAAATTTTATTACTCTTAATATTTAAAGTGAAACGGACATGAGAGAAACATTACAAGGAGCTGACGAAGTGAATGAAGTGTCGGTAAATGGTAGAAAAATACAAAACACACAATTAAAGACCAAAACGAAAGATTCTGGTAAGTTCTCATATAAAATACGTACATTGTGGATAAACCTTTGACAAACCCACTTTCCTCTTAGTAACATCATAATTAAACAATAGGGTAAGATTGAAGGGAGAAGTGACATTTGTAAATCTGAAAGAAGTTGAGTTCGTTGTATGAAGAGGTAAAGTCAACGAACAGTGATCAATCTCATAATGTCTATAAAGAATTCAAAATAGAGATATGTGATTTCACTAACTACATTCTCTGTTAGACAAACCTTTGATTGCGAGTCGCATATGCGATATGGCTCGTCAAAGAAGGTTTTAATATTAGGACTTCTCATTTATGAATTGTCCTTAGTAACGAGCGCAGACCAAACTTAATTAGAAGCTTTTCGCCGGTACTCTCCATATGATTGAAATATTGCTGATGGGAAAATGTAACAGCCACACAGCCACGCAATACTCTATATCAAATACATGTATGTATAGTATTTTAATCCAATACTTAAGCAAGTTAATTGACAATGTTCTTCTTCATGTTTTCAAAGTAACATTCAGAGGCAGATTTCCTTGTATTTTCCCGTTAAACGCCAATGTTATCAACACGGAGGAAGAAAAAGTGGATTAGAAAACCCTACATCGACATCCCAAAAATGTTCTAACAACAATGTTTTATAACGAGAAATTGAGTCCTCCCGGTTTACTGCGGCAGACAAAAGATGTTATGAACCAGTTGGAAAGTCCAGTAATTATGTCTATTCGTATTTCTATTGAATACTTTTGAATACTTTCTCTCTCTTTGTGAGTTTATTATTTTGTAATGTGGCCCGATTACGCTTTTTTACGATTACACTTGTTTAAATTGCATATCAATATCTCTTTAATACTTTCTTGACATGGACTGGGATAAATTCTACTGCGATAAACACATTAACCAACCTCAGACGGGTGCATTTCATCATGTTTAAACCTTATTATATGCATTTTTACGAATTCTACGAAAGAGAAAGTAGAAAACTATTCCAAAATGTTTTCTTTAATATACCATTCACATACAAAACAGAAAGAATTTGCTACACATTATGTAGCCATCATGGTAAA
The DNA here is from genome assembly GCA_016161895.1 of Pinna nobilis. Classification (NCBI taxonomy): domain Eukaryota; kingdom Metazoa; phylum Mollusca; class Bivalvia; order Pterioida; family Pinnidae; genus Pinna; species Pinna nobilis. The sequence goes on along the minus strand of JACSZP010015685.1, from coordinate 5,321 downwards.
CGACAATGAATGAATCGACACTTCTGACATTGAATGTTATACAGCATAACATTAATTACTCTTAGTGAGGTCACCTTGATGAAATGATGACCCGAAATCTGACCCGCGAGGCGACTTGTCCTGACCGACGTAATCAGTATTGCACTTGGAAGTACAGTGGAGCCTCATTAATCCGGACGACTTTGTGTCCGATAAAATGTCCGGATAAATGAAACGTCCGGATTACAGAAACAAAACATTAATTATGATCAGTACAAAATAATACATTGTGTTCCCAGAAAATGTTTCCGGATGTTGAAACATCTGGATTATTCGTTTCCGAATTAATGAGTCTCCACTGTACTCCGGTCATTACTAGCCATGTGACACAGTGTCATTAACTGCTATTATTGATTCCTAGTCAACCAGTCTGACTCTTTCATTCTAACCGGATGATTACCTATTGTATGTAGTTTCAATTCATGTTAGTAATGAAAATAATTTTCTAGAATATCAATTCGTTTTCTTTCTCTACATTTGCTCGAAAGGGCAATTGTTACCGGAAAAAATAATTTTATTTCTTCAAATAGAAAAAGGGACTCACACACGTAAAGGTATCATAGGTACAATATCAAGGTGAACAATGCCAAAATACCTATGGTTTTCTTGATATTTGCCTGCGAAGGCTAAAAGTTGGGGGAAAACACATTACCGAATCCGCATTCTTGATAGTCATACTCTAACTGGGTTTAATATTTCCCTACAAATGAACCTGCGGTAGATTCAACATTGTGTGATACTGGTAGCTAGGATACGATGACTTAGGTATACGACCGTGTTCGCCTCGTAAATAGTTATTTAAAAAACTATATAGAGCTAAGCACCATAAAACTTAAGAGTGTTCTTAAGTCTGAAAAGGTTAATCCTGAATTATGGTTTGCTGACAAGCTTGAGATGAGAACATTCTTTTAATTGGAGTAAATTATCACGTTTTATGGTATCAATGTCAATGTCTATTAGATGAAGTTAAAAATTAAAAAAAAAACTTAGTGATTTAAACCTATGCATTGAAATTCGTATATCATTGCAAAATCATATTATTCAAAAGTCTTCCTCCTCCACTATTATGCTACAAAATGATATGTCTTTACATACTTCGTTTTGTCTAAAAATAACCTATATTAGTAAATATAGTATGACTATTTCTCACAAGCTGATTAACCTTATATTATGTTATATTCAACAGGTAGACGATTTTTACGACTTGGTACAAGTCCGTGGAATAAAGGTGACCTTGACCGACGAAGATAAGGGAGACGGAAGCGAGGAGGAACTACTCAAGCATTTAATTTTCGTTGACGCGGAAATTTATGAAATCAAGGATTTAGAATTTCAAGTGTGGTAAGGTTTATACCATTTATAACTTAAATGGCTACCCGTCTCAATGACCTCCATGTTGTTAGAGATTTTACTTGTTTGCAGGGAAACTCAAGGTTCGAATCCAGGCCACCATAACCTTTCGCCAATATGTGTAGATACTGTTCATTCATTCATTCAAGTGTCAGGTATTTGAAAAGATAGTTTCAGTGGTTTGGTCGGGCGCTTTTTTTTTCCTCATCAAAAAAGTAAGATTAATAGCAACTAGGGTGGCATGTTTTTCTACTATCCCTAATTGAAATGCAATGTTTCTTCAATCAAAGGTTTAAAAATATGTTTTAGTTTAACCTGTTTTTTTTGTTTTACATTAATCCATATTTTTTCTATGATTTCATCTCTTACGTTCCAATTTGCTTGACGTTAAAGTGAATTATAATGTACTTGATTGGGCCCTCGTGGCCGAGTGATTAGCGTGTTCGACCTCGAATCGAAGGGTCCGGGGTTCGAATCCGCGCAGCGCAATTCCGCGGTTGGCCGTCCTTGTCTATCGGATGAGACAGTAAAAACCGAGGTCCTGTGTCACAGTAGGTGTTGGCACATTAAAGAACCCTTCTGCTCTACGGCCATAAGCATTGGCAAAATTTGTCGCCCGTCACAGAAACACGGTGACGTTTCCATATGAGTGAAATATTCTTGAGCCGGACGTTAAACAACAATACAACAACAACTACATTATACTTGATATTCAGATCTACAATACTGGGTCTATATTAATTTTAACTAATTGAATCTTTCTATTTACAGGCTACATGAAAATATTGTCCCTGTGTATACCGGGTTTAAAGGTTGAATGTGGAGACGTAATGTTGGACGACACTTGAATAAAATCCTATCAGTATAATCTGAAGTCTAAATCAAAAGCTATAATGCTAAATTCATGTGTCAATGAATTAACTATATCTATCTTAATAACTTCTATATGTATGACCTGTATTTAAGTGTGATGAGAAGTAAAATGAAGAAGTTTCAAAGGATATTAAAAAAAGGAATTTAAACATGGTAATCTGTGAATAACAGATGAGAGATATGTCCCCCTTGTCGCATACCTAATCGCGACCTCCCCTTATCTCGTTTGTGGCCATCACCGATTGTGGCATTCTTGTATTGGAAAATTTGTGACACGGCGGGTGCCGCGCGCGGAGCAGGAGTTGCTTACTCTTCCGGAGCACCTGAACTCACCCCTGGTTTATGATGGGGGTTCGTGTTACTTATTTTTCGTGTCTTGTTGTGTTGATAGCTGTTTGTGTTGTCTCTTTTTTGTTTGGCCATGATTTCGTCTGCCTTTGGATTTTTGATTTATTGATCCCCCCTTGGTATCTTCTACAGTCAACTTTTTTAAGTCCGGGATAACGACTAACTAGATGGGACCAGGTGTCCGGAATGAGTCAGCATCTCACACCCGTTGCAAATGTTTCGAGTTCGGTAAAATGCCGCTTTCAGTTGAAAAAAGCCACAATTATGTTCTTGATCAAACAACTAAATCTCTGAATGGTAATGTTCAGGAATATCATCCTGCATGCTAGAAAGGGGAACCTCTTGTTGTTTAACGAGTTCACCGTATCGACAATTAAACTTCCGTAGTAAATTTTCAATCTTTCAACAACTCTGTGTGAGTAGTTTATTGGCGAGTCCTCTTGCTCTCCGAATAAAAAAAATCATAAAAAGAACATGTCATGGCATAACGTATCAGTTGTGAATTGGAGAGGACGACATATTGCTACTCAGGAACGAGAAATTAAAGTGAAATCAAAGAGAACAGGGAGTCTTCAGAAAATTTATTCTTAACTTTGAACATTTTACTCGGATATTGAGTACAAATTGATTGCTCTATAAAAATGTCTACAACAAAACTTTTACTGAAAAAGCGTAAATAGAAGGTACGTACCAAGGGGGTATTCCAAATTCAAAAATAAATTACTATATTCTTGGATTAAATCAGTTGCTGACTTGAATAATTTTTAGTAGTAAAAAAAAGGTCACACGTTCGCCACATCATAAAGTTACTATCTCTACTTTGTCTTCGCACATGTAGAAACAAGTCAGGTATTTCCTTCTGAGAAAAAATCATGCATGAGACGAGGGGCAAATAATTCTTTTTTATCGTGTGTTAATGTACTTTGTTAGCATTTGTCTTTTTTCACCACTATATTAGGGTACCGTCGGGTCACATTAATCCTGACGCCAATTATCCCGGTGGTTCACCTTCCGGACGGGATTTTCTAGGGACACATTTTTTGAATTGCCTTTGCTACTTTCGAAAGTGTGCTTCAGTAATGCTTCATTTATCCGGACATTATCACTGGGAACAATGGTGTCCGGGTTAATGAAGCTCCATTGTATGCCATGATTGACAGAAGATTTACACAGAATGAGTTTTTGGACCACTTAGTAACCTCAGAATAATCTTAGCGCCGAACGTAAGTGCCGTGGAGTTAAACATTATATCATGTCGATTAATTCTGTTTCATTTCGTCGACTCAGCTGACTAGAACAAATTATCGTGGAATTTTGTGTCTAGCATCACGACCAGCGAAGAAAAAATTCTAAAAAACCGAAACAAAACCATCACACTCACCGCGCATGGAGTTGTTTACCCTTCCGGATCACCTGAACTCACCCCCAGGTTTATGTGGGGTTTATGTTACTCTTTTTATTTTTAAGTGTAAATATGTGTATAATTAATGTTTTGTAGCGTTTTCTCTTTATGTATCGGCCAGATGGTGTCACTTATTGATATTTTGGAGTGCTCCTTGGTTTCTTCTACTCTCCCCCATTTTACAGGTCACACTTTAAACATGGATGGTAAAGTGCCAACCTGGGTGTTGTGATCTTATGGTGTTGTGATTTTATTAGTTTTAGTAACTTATATCGTTGTTTAACGTTCCAATCAAGTATCTTTCCCTTCTACGGTGACATCACCAATGCTGGTGAAGTGCGATAGATTTTGCCTATGCTCGATTATCGTCATTGAGCGGTGAGGGTTCCTTAAAAAACCGACACCAACTGAGACACGCGACCTCGATTTTACTTTCTCTCACCCCGGATAGAGAAATCCATCAATGTACCCGTTCTGAGATACTCCTGTTTCGCACCTTGCGTGCTTGTCTCGAACCCTCTGACGTCACTACCTGTAAATCGTGACCAACTTTTGACATATTTCGTCCGCTGGAATTCAGTGTTGCTTATATATATTTACTACTTAGAAATGCATTATTTGAGGGTGAGAGAAAAAATAATCAACAACCACTTTGTACAGGAATAGATAAATCAAACCCTCGTGTCAAAGATTTGCAACATCCACGACGAGGCACGTGGACTGCAAATCTTCGAAACTCGGGTGAGATTTCCCTGTCTCTATGCAAACAGGTGATAGATTATGTTTGTCTCATCCGATGGACAGCAAAATCGACCCCCCCCCCCCCCCCCCCCCCCCCCCCTTAGCGGAATTTGAACTCACGACCTTGTGATCAGGAGTTGAACATCTAACAACTGAGCCACGGTGGCCTGTCTTTTGGAACAGAAGTGATCTTGTCATTGATTGCGGGATCTTTCTAAAGTAACACTATAAGAACGAAGTATAGAATCTTCCTAAAGGTTACTTAAATATAAACAGATAACATATACCAACGCACCTCATGTTCGAGAGACAATATATTTATACGTGATATTCTTAATCATGCTTTCACAAGGCTTGTATACATGTAACATTGTTTGTTATTTTAATTGTAACGTTTAATTTGACTTTTGTATATATTTATATCATTCTTTTGTTTATTTGAATAAATGTTTTATATTCGTAATCTCTTGTGATTTCGGTTAGATATGACCGTTCAACCGCCCAATTATAAAAATTATGTTTTGATGTTGTGGCAGAGCATTGTAATTTTTAGCCCACCATCATATGA